>JAJHHK010000431.1:0-37131 GCA_022457145.1 Colletotrichum magnum
CGTGATGCAATCATGCAAGTCAGATCATAGATGGGTGCAGCACACCGCAACTGGAAGCAGTGGCGTGATGCAATCATGCAAGTCAGATCATAGATGGGTGCAGCACACCGCAACTGGAAGCAGTGGGGGGGGCGCTACCTACGGACTTGATAGTGTACTCCTGAGCCGAACCCAGGCCAGGGGCTTTTCGATTTGCCCACCCCACTGCTTCCAGTTGCGGTGTGCTGCACCCATCTATGATCTGACTTGCATGATTGCATCACGGACAGTGTCAGCCGGCGGGGCCTGGCTGCTGGATGCCCGGTAGAGGCAATGGCGGGGAGCTGAACAGCAGCTGAGGTGAGGAGGGGAAGACTTGGGAGCGAAGTGTATGTATCAGTGGAGGACAAGGTCTCAAAAAGAGGATACACTGGAATGGCGCCCTCCACTCCACTGCTTCTCGTAAACATCCCCGGATCTATTTTCCCTCATTACGTCTGTCAATACTACTCTTTCGACCCGTCGTTTCCCACCCCATCTCTGAAGCATCCCCATCATCGTCACTACCAATCTACCTAGTCAAGGTAGCTTGTGCCCCATCCACTGCAGTTCAAACTTCAGAAAACACCCATCAATACCGCTCAGCATGGACGAGAAGATCGTCGCCGCGTCGCAGAAGCACCCTATTGTGCCGAACCACACGTTCAAGTATGGCACTGCGGGGTTCCGGATGAAGGCCGACCTGTTGGACGGCGTCACCTTCCGCGTCGGCCTGCTCTCCGCCCTCCGTAGTCGCAAGCTCAATGGCCAAACCATCGGTGTTATGATCACCGCCAGTCACAACCCTTCTGCCGACAATGGTGTCAAGATCGTTGACCCGATGGGTGACATGCTGGAGCAGGAGTGGGAGTCGTACGCCACCAAACTCGTGAACAGCTCCTCAGACCAGGAGCTTGTGGACAACTACAAAGCATTGGCCTCCCAGCTGCGCATCGACCTCACCGCCCCCGCCCGCGTCATTTACGGCCGCGACACCCGTCCCTCGGGCCACAAGCTCGTTGCTGCTCTTGCCGACTCCTTCGAAGCCACCAGTACCGAGTACACCGATTACAAGATCCTTACGACCCCCCAGCTGCACTACCTCACCCGCTGCATCAACACTGATGGGACTCCCCAGTCGTACGGCAAGATCAGCGAGGCTGGCTACTACGAGAAGTTCTCGGATGCCTTCGTCAAGGCTTTGAGAGGCCGCAAGGTCAACGGTCAATTGACGGTCGACTGCTCCAACGGTGTCGGTGGCCCCAAGTTGGTCGAGTTCCTCAAGTACGTCCCCAAGGATGTTACGGGCTTCGATGTCAAGGTTGTCAACGATGACGTCCTTCGCCCCGAAGTCCTCAATCTCGATGTGAGTCTAGACCTTGCTCGTCCCTCTTCTCACCGACGAAGCTGACAGCCTGCAAGTGTGGAGCAGACTTCGTCAAGACCAAGCAACGCGCCCCCGCGTCCCCCAAGCCCGTCCCAGGTGCCCGCTACTGCTCCTTCGACGGCGACGCCGACCGATTGATCTACTATTGGACCGACCCCGACACCGGTTTCTTCATGCTCGACGGCGACCGCATCTCTTCTCTGGCCGCCTCCTTCGTCGGCGACCTCGTCCGATCCGCTGGTCTGGAAAACGACCTGCGCATTGGCGTTGTCCAGACAGCTTATGCCAACGGTGCCAGCACCAATTACATCGAGAAGCATCTTGGACTTCCCGTTGTGTGCACTCCCACTGGAGTTAAGCACCTTCATCACGCGGCACTCAAGTTCGACGTGGGTGCCTATTTCGAGGCGAACGGCCACGGCACTGTTCTGTTCAGCCAAGATGCCATGCGTGCTTTCGTCGAGACGAAGCCCCAGTCTCCCGCCCAGAAGGATGCCCTCGAGACCCTTGCCGCTGTCGGAAACCTCGTCAACCAGACCGTCGGCGACGCTCTCTCCGACATGCTGATGGTCGAGGTTATCCTTGCCCATAAGGGATGGACCCTCAAGGACTGGGCTTCGACCTACACCGACCTCCCCAACCGCCTAGTTCGCGTTGAGGTCGCCAACAAGGACGCTTTCCAGACCACGGACGCAGAGCGCCGCCTTAGCCATCCTGCTGGTGCCCAGGAAGAGATCGACGAGTGTGTTAGGAAGTACACTACTGCTCGTTCTTTTGCCCGCGCCAGTGGCACGGAAAATGCATGCCGTGTGTACGCGGAAGCGGCCACTCGCTCCGAGGCTGATGAGCTTGCCAGCAAGGTCGCAGGGATTGTTAAGCAGTACGGGATCTAGAAGCAACTCAACCTCGGCGTTTGCCGTCCCTCCTCCGCTGGGCACACTGCGTATAGATATGAGCAGGCTGAAACTTGGGCTTCACGACGCTCCAGGCTTGGGGAATGAAAAATGGCGCGCTTCTGGCGAGTTTAGAATGTAGCAAGCTTGCGCTAAGACTTGTCTAAATGGAGTTCATGACTAAAACCATGGCATATGATTTCCCAACCTTGGCCGGCGTGGCGCACGAAGATCTGGGCGTTCCCTGCTTCCCCGAGGTCTGAGAAGAGTGTTTTCTGCGCCCCGCCTCAAATCCATCATGATGATCCTGTCTGCTTATCTCGCAGGAACTGATGCGTTCGAAGTCCATTGAACCTGGGGCCGATCAACAAGGCGGCTGGGGCTGGAGAGTACTCTTCTCGGCGAGGCTCACTTCGCTTGTGCTGCCTCGTCTCCGCCGCAAAGAACGGCCGTCTGTCACCCCCATTCTTTCCGTCCTGCTATGGACTCTCCTCTCTCTTTTCCTTTTGGCTACCGCAGACCGGTGCTCGTGCTCCAAACACCAGAACACCAGATGCAGTGTTGTCGACTGCTCAGGCCACGCCATGGAGCTTCAGAAGGTGTGGGCCAGCCAGTCCGATGGTCAAGAGTCTACGACTCGTTTGTCTACTCAAGCGATTGATGCCGTTCATGTGGCCGAGTTCAGGGCGAGTTGGGACAAAAGAGATTCTACATATTACGTCATCAATTCTTCTTCACTATGATGCTGATTTCTCTCTTCTCCCGTTGATATTTGCCCGCCTGGGCGCCCGACGACGGCTGCCCTTGCGCCCCCTTGCATGCAGTTCAATTACTTTTGGTTTGAATACAGCCCACCCTGTGCTAGCCATCTCGATGTCCGCCAATCGGCGATGCTTCCAACAATGTGACAGGTAAGAAACAGAAACTAGATAATACATTACACAAGCACTTGAATACTTGTCCGCGCAATATGTATATAAGTGGAGGTATGAGCAGTTCGCAGCCCAGCAAGTGGACAAATGTCATGTGCTGTGTTTCGGCCGTGAGTGTGATCGTTGTAGCACCAAGAAAAGAGAGGATAGACCAATCTGTAGGTACCCAACGCCGCTCGCTCAGCATGGGTGAGTGCTTGTGCTACAGGCAGGCCTGTGCAGATGTGCAGGCAACACTGCCCCAAAAAGGAGGGGAAAAACAAGAAAGGACAAGTAATCAATTGCGCCGCTCGCTTTCTCAATGCATGGTTTCGCCGGCTTGGAGTAAGCCAGTGTTGTCACCGAAATGTCGACCTGTGTCGTGGTTTTGTTATGTGTGAAGTGGCGGCCCTCTTGAGCTGAACCCGCTGTGAAGGGAGTGACCTAGCCCAGGTGCTCAGTCTGAAACAAGGCGCGCCGCATGCTGGTGACGGGTATACGAGGCTGTGTTATGCCGTGGCACAAACCCCTATTGAACTCATATTCGGGCGCTTTCGTTCGTTTAATATCAGGGGACGCTGCCGCTGAGAGTCTTGAAGCGATCCTCGAAGGCCTTTACTCTCTCCTTCTCCAACTCTTGCTGGATGCGTCTGGTTTCGCGTCTTGCCGCCTCGCGCTCTTCTTGCAATGTCAGAACCTCGATTTGCGCAGCGCTCATGCGAGCGATGACGTCCTGCATCTCCGAATCGGCGTTCGTGAGTGCCGTCTCCAGTTCGACAACCTTGACCCGCAGTCTCTCAATCTGGGTTTCGTCTTCAACAGACTGCTTGGGCATGAGGCGTGGTGAGCGGGGGAACATCGGTGACGGCATGGGACTCAGGCTCGCCTTGCGAGGACCACTGCCCACAGGTGAAGGGCTCATCCGGCGGAGCTGGACACTCTGTGCGTCCTTGAGTTCCCTCAACTGCTCCTCGTGGCGAGCAACGCGCTCCTCAGAGGCGGCCTGGGCAGCCTGCAGTTGCTCCTCCAGGTTCTTGAGGCGACTTTGCAAGCGTGTGATGCGGTCAGCATTAGCTTTGCGATCCGCATCTCCACGTGCGACGGCCTCGGCTAGGCGTTGCCGAAGCTCGGCATTGATAGAAAGCTGATTTTGCACCTGCGCCGCCAGATCCTCAACCCGTTGCGCAGAGGTACGGAGTTCGTCTGCGAGCGCACGTTCGCTCTCAAGGTGAGCCACTTCACTGCTGGCAAGGCTTTCCACCTGGTCCTTGTATGCCGATGCTTCTTCCCTGGCAGCGTCACGTTCGAATACAGCTGAGGTAAGGGACTGTTCCAGTCTGTGGATGGCAAGCTGCGTAGATTCGTCATGGGCGATAATGGGACCGTGTGCCTCCAGGTCCTTGATCTTGAGGAGGGACTCCTGGTAGGCTAGTTGGAGATCTCTGAAGGCCGCCTCGAGAGACTCTGACGTGATAGGTGCAGCCAGCGGGGAATGGTCCATGCTCCAACGAGCCATCGAAGGCGGAATGAGGATATCCTTTTCCTTCAGCAAGCCGCGGAGCGCTGCGACTTCACCTTCAGCACGGTCGAGGTCCATCTTAAGACCAGCTAGGCCCTTCTCCACTTGCCACTTTTGTTCGGCAGCCTCTTCGGCACGGCGCCGCAAGACGTTAATTTCGATGCGGAGGTTGGAAATATCCTTCTCAAACCCGGCCTTTCGGGGGGGTGATACCATTAGGCGGTCGCGCTCGACCTCCAAGGTTCTGATTTTCTTCTCGTTCTCGCGGTTCTGGAACTCCTGTCTCTCGAGTAGACTCTTGAGCGCGTTGTGAAGAGCGTCACGTTGGGCCTCAACATCCTTGAGACGCTCGGAGAGCTGCTCGCGAGACTCCGTTACACCGGACTTAACAGTATTGGACCTTGTAAGACCTGCGGGGGCTTTCTGGAGGACGAAAGGAGCGGCCGTAACAGAGCTGGATCTCGAGAGCCGGGGCGCTGAACGCATAGTAGAACTTCGAGAACGTGTATCTTGCAGGGGTTGGGGTTGTTGGCCAGACGCTTTCAGTGCCTTATTCTCCTGCTTCAGCACTTCCAACTCCTGCTGCATCTTTGACGACTCGTACGTCAAGTTAGCATATTCGGACGCCTCCGCTTCGAGGCCCTCGAGCTTCGCCTTAAGCTGCGGCACAATTTCATCGCGGAGATTGTCGCGTTCGTTGGCGGCGCTCTGGAGTTCGACTTTAAGCACAGAGAGTAAGTCTTCAAAGTTCGACTTGACTTGAATCTCCTCGCCCAACCTGCGTCGGAGGTCCTCGCACGTGTGCTCCAGATCCTTCAGGCGGCTATTGGCGTCGGCGCTGTTGAGTTGGACCAAGTCGATCTGCGATGCCTTTTCTGCTAGCTCCTTGATTTGCAAGTCCAGCTCGCCCCTTCGTGTTCGTTCTTCTTGAAGCTTGTTGGTGAGCTCCAGGCGCATCGAAGCCTTCTCTTGCTCTGCGCGTCTTTGGATCTTTTCAATCTCTTCCTTGTTCTGGTCGTACTCGCTGAATTTGGCAGAGCTGTAGCCCGAGTCTGAGAAGTAGTCACTTGTTCTCTTACCCGAGGCTGTAGGGTTGTTGATTTCAGATTGCAGTCTGTCGACCAAGTCTTCAAGATCCATTTCACGTCGAATGGACGAAGCCAGCTCAACGCTGATGGCCTTCAACTCGTCCTCCATCTCTTCGATCTGTATCGAGGGTGCTAGGGAGGAAGACGGTGGTGTGTGCAAGTGTGATTCGCAGTATCCGAGGGCGTTTGTCGGCGTAGCATTCCTTTTCGTCGGTTCTGGCAGTAGTGAAGGGACTCCGGTTGTGAGTGGAGTGTCATCTGTCAACGTTGCACGTCGCGGAGATGCTAAAGGCGACGAGAGGGAGGAAAACTCAGTTGTCGACGGAGACGGCGACCCTCCCCAGCCAAAGAAGTTGGCAAGTTTGGAGGAGCCCGGAGATTTGGGAAGGGAACCCGGAGACCTGGGTAAGGGCTTATTTAGTGAGGGCGTCGGCGTTGACGAAGTTGTTGGTGTCAGGGACAGCGGGACTTCTAATACTGTCGTGACCGTCTGCGATGAGTCCTGTCGAGTTTGCTGCAAATTCAAATGGGGAGGGGTAGGTTTGGTAGCCGCTGTAGACATGATAGAGTTCTCATTAGTGTTGTGACTGTAAGTTGACTCGGAGTCGTCGTCCGTGTCCTCCTCCTCCTCCTCCTCCTCTTCGATGATCGGATTGGGTGTCGCTTTCGGGAACTTCGCGGAGAAGGTTGGGGTGACGTCGGCAGTCAAGTAGGCAGGTTCTGACAGGCCGTCTGAAAGCTTTGTTTGAGGAGCTGCAAGGTTGGTGCTTGGGATGTTTCGCGAAGCAAAGTAAGGCGCGTCGTCTGCGGTGCCGGTAGGTGGGGGACTGGTTGCGAGTAGACGGTGTATGGTTAGCCTGCGGCGTGGTCGAAGGGTGATTCTTGCTAGGCAACGAACCCGGCGGAGGGGAGCGGAAGACGTCAGACGAAAAGAGACAGATGGTTCGGACTCACAGTGTGTCAAGCTTCTGGTGGGCGGCAGGTGGCGCAAAGAGAGGGCGAACGTTGTCGGGATACTCGTAGATAGTCGGACTATCAACGGAATATGACCTCGAAAACCGGGTCTCGGGCATAGGCAGATCACCGGGAGAGAGGATGGAGGGACTGCTGACGGGAGAGCCGTAGCTCGCAGCAATCTGGGAAGCGGTGGAAGAGAGAGGCTTGCGGCGGATGGCCTTGGGGGTGTTGAAGGTAGGCGTTACGGCAGGAAGGGTTTGCGATCGAGTATGGCCTGGCGAGGGCGATGGCGAGGTTGCAGCGCGGTGGGAATCGCGGTAGGGTGGGCGGCCGCGGAGTACATGAGATGAAGCGTTGAGAGTCTCAGAATATGGAGGGTCCTCCGTGGGAGGGCGTGGGTGTTCGAGCGAAAGGTCGAGGCGGGCGGGACGGGGATGGAGATCGCGGGCGGCCATGGTTAAAGTCGACATCTGAGCGGCGGTGGCGGTCTCTGAGCGTCGGTCTTGTCTCGCAGTCGCAGTCGCAGTCGCAGGGAGGACGATGAGGAACCATGGGTTGAGCGGGTGAGAGATTCGTGACTCCAAAGCAGCCACAATCCATTGGAGAGCGAGCGAAAAGGGCGGAAACACAGAAAAAGAGGAAATAAGCAGCTGTCTTGAGGGCCGAGTGGTCAAAGAGGGCGCAGGGTGGGATTGGCGACGGCGACTGGTCGAAAAGGGGCCATGTTCGCGCGCAATGACCCTGGACTCTGGAGATGGAGTGGAGCGGACGAGGATAGCGCAGGTTGCGCGGCGCTTCTCCTTGGGCGCCATTTCCCCTTCGGGCGCTTGGGGGTGGCTTCACGGCTCTAGGCCAAGGCACGCCGGTAGGTTCCTTCCTCTCCCATCGGCCCCATCCAAGCAGGGCCCCCCAAGACCAGATCCAGGGTACCTAGGTAATTACGGACCTAGTGTATGCCTACTTACCTAGGTATCCGTAGTATTACCTAGTACTAGCACGGGCTATGTATCCGGAGGTAGGCGGCTCAGGGCAACGCAGCGACTTGCATGAAATCAAGGTATCAATAATGAGGAGAGCCACAGCGAATGGACCTACACACACATGTTACGATATGCATCCGCCTGAGCCGAGAGTCAAAACCAGGCTGGCGGCGAGAGCTGTCGTGTTGGAGTCGACAGGAGGCAGTATCCAGCAGGCGATGTCGGGCGGTGATGTTGACACGGAAGCATCGATCGGTCCGAGGGGTGGTTTACTTTGTCTTACCCAGGGTATAGTGCCCGATATCTAGGTACTCCGTGCCTAGGTGGTGTACTTACCTATCGTACGGATAGTAACTCGATAGCCTATATCCGTAGGCATGAAATTGATTCGCGCTCCCTGCTGTCGGCCGGGGTGAGACGACCGTTTCTCGACGAATTCGGACGGGTGCAATGTGAGTTGGACATAGGTACGGACGGGGTGGGCCACATTAACCACATCTAATCATATTCATCAGAGAGGACGTGGAGACTACCTACGCGTGTAATAATACTACCTAGTACTAGCAACCTAATACATAGATGCTTGTTGCACCTTCCTCTGCATCCAAGCATGGATCCAAGCATCCGCCGACCACGGCGCCTGCACCCGCACGGCGATACGCTATCACCCAGGTACTATTACCTTCCAGGTAAGGTAGGTACCTAGTAGGTCCATGACTCCATAATAGTCCATACCTACTGCAGTCTGCCCCTTACAAGTTACGCGTACCTCCCGTCACCGCTGCAGCAGCAACTTCCTCCCCCGTGGGCCATGCCTTATAAAACTAAATCAGGCTGATTGGATTTCATTTTGCATGCATGCAAGCACGCATATCGCCTGTCTGCGCTTCTTACCAAGATGTGATGAAGCCATCTTGCCAACGTTTATGCATCACGGTTCGATGCCTACTTCTACGGATACTTCGATCCAAATGCTCCGCCGTCGCCTCCACCACATGCTCGCACGCACGCACGCACTCACGAAACGCCTGCTGTCAGTCGCCGCCTACTACCTTAACACTATGTAGTGTATTGTCTGCCACTCCCGTCCCGTCCTCTTTCTCGAGTCACCTCGTGTTTCGCGCCGCTGGCCGAGGCGAAGATGAGAAAGGCAGATACCGACTACGACACCAACCGGGTACTATTGCTTAGTTAGGGTTACCAGCTAAAACGCCCGGCAGGAATGCCCGAACTCAGTGGCAGGTTGCCGAGGAGGCTACGCTACCCTACGCCGTCTTGTCCATTCCGGACAAACAGACGGCGACCATCTTACTTGGTCTTGGCTTTTTCTGCCATTGTTTCGTGCGCGTCGTCGAAACGTCGAAATCATCAGATGCGCCGCTCGCTGGGACTCTCCCCGTCGCCGCCTTGTCAACTCGTCCAGCCTCACCTCCGCCCTTTAGCCTTCCAGATGTCATGAACCGGTCAGACTTTTGCAATCTTGAACCACCTCGCTCGCCTTGCTTGGTTCGCCGACTATTAGGACGTGGGACACCCAAGACCTCGAAGGTTCAACCCGTTCCTGGCGTTGCCCTTCACCTCTACACCACTACGACTACGGAGTACACTACGTGGCGCCCAACAGCCTGGTACGGTAGATTAGCATCGTGGCCGCCCTTGCGCTCGGTTCTTGACTGACCAAGGCTCTCATCGACATGCCGTGCATGGTATGGGCTCTTTGCGTTGCGCAGATATCGAGACACATATCGAGACCAGACGCGGGAGCGAGACGCCCGCACCTGAGTGACAGCCGACTGTGCCATCGACTCATCACTCAATGATCACAACCCATCATTCCGGCCAATCACCCACCAAGACCATCAAGAAGGCTGCTTGTGCCATTCAACCTCGATGACAAAAAGCAATGGAACACTTGGTCTGGCGCCCGAAGACAGCGGCGATTGGCTGTCTCATTCTTATCGACACCAACTTCTCTCGCACGGGAAGCCTTACAGGCAGGGCAAGCGGTCGTGATTGGCTTTTGTGGTCACGTCAAGCGGCTACAACGTTCGCGAACCTTGCACTACGGTAGTGCCTTAGCCAGGAACGAAGATCTCCAAAAGCGGTTTAGCGTCAGGGACGCACTGTCTACACCTCTACAAGCATTGCAAAGGTTAGTACGGTACTTTGTAGGTCAGAAATGGGTCAGAATGCAACCGTCGACCAGGCCACCCATAGTCTATTTAGATACTTCGATTTTAGTATAAAAACGTTAATTTTAAAGTACTAGTATAACTTAATAAGGAATTAGATCCCCCCCATTTTTAATACACATTTATAGCTAGTTTAGTATTAATCTTATAAGGTTGTATAAAACGTCCTTAGACACTATATACTATACCTTAAAAATAACCTCTTTAAGCCATTAAATCAAAAGGCACTAAATATCGTAATACTCCTTAATCTAATACTTTATCTAAAACTAAACATTCTTAATAGAGTTTAAATTAGGACTTTAAACTAGCTACTTAAGTATATTTATCCTATAGTTATAAAGCTACTACTTAGTAAATTAAACTCTATATAGTTTAGTATTATTATATTAAAAAGTAAGTTACTAAAGTATATAGTAGTATATAAAGTAATTAATAAAGAGTAGGATATACTTAAATAGTATTAAAAAGAAAATACTAAAAAAGGAATCTAAAAACTTACTCTTAATACTTCTCCATAGTAATCTAACTAAAGAATTTATCCTATACAAAATAAGGGCCCTTCTAATAACTAAAAATTAACCCCTAAAGTATCTATTTATAGCTTTTTTATTAAATAATAACCTAAGTTTCTTTTAACTCTATAATATAGTATATAATCTATTACTTCTATATAGGGCTATTTATAGCCTAAGTCTTATTACTAAAAAAACAAACCTAGCCTCCTAATCTTCAGAATTAAAGTAGCAGTTAAAAAGCTCCTAATAAAACCACACTTAATTTTACTTATAGTAAAGTATAAACTTAATAATCTAACGTCTTTTTTCCCTTATATAGCCTATTTACTTTAAAGCTATAATAATAACCTAATCTCTAAATTAATTAAAGTTAAAAATTAAAAACCTTAAGTTAAGCTATAGGATTTAATAGATTAAAGAGTCGTTAGTATTAAAGAAGAATTGTATTAATTAATAAATAGCCTTAAGCACGTACTTAAATATTATATAGCTTTTTTATAGTAAAATAAGTAAAAAGTAGGCCTTTTATACTTACTAAATTAAAAAACCCATTTTATTAGTAATAGTTTTATAATTTATAAATATATATTTATAAAAAGTATAGTATATTAATGTTTTATTATAAATAAACTTAGTATAGTATAGGGCTTTATCCCTATAGTAAGGGCTATAAAAAAAGCGTCTTTTTATAATTTTTTTACTTTAAATATAATAAAACTACTATACCGTAGGTATAGTATAAATATCGGGGGAGGTATTAATAATACTATTAATATCTATAGTAGTAGTATAAAAAAGAGGCTTAAAAAGAAGTAGGTGTAATAGAGAGATTAGTATATTAGGGAAAAATTCGTAGTATTAAGAGTACTAGTAAATAGTGATAAAATACAGCAGAATACTTAAAAGAGGTAGTAGTGTGGAGTTATATTCGGTTCAAAAGTCACTTTTCCCTAATTTTAGTAGAAAAATCTAGAAAGTGACTTCTAAAAATAAGAGTAGGGTTGACCCTATTGTGGCCAATAAAATCCCCTGTAAAGTACCGCACTAACCTTTGCAATGCTTACAGAGGTGTAGACTGCGCTACTCCGTACTCCCTATGTACCCCGTCGCGCCGTCGACCAGAAGATCATTTGCTCTCGAAAACAAGTGCTGTGTGGTGTCGTCCGCTTTTCTACGTTTCCGGCGCGTGTACGGATACGGATTGAACAGAGGATCATTTCAACCCAATCCATGCGATCATACTGTTGTTTACAGGGTGCCTAATTTACCGTATCCGCGATGGGCAGGGGAGAGGATCCTCGGGGCATCCTTACCTCGACGTCAATAATGAGGAATGATCAGCGAGGCGATGCCAGAACTTTGCCAGGGGCATTTGTGGCGGCTTCGGCGGGGCTTTTTGGCAGGKATTACCAGTGAGCTGTTACTAATCACTCTCGAGTCTTCGACTGTCATCTCCGGGATTGTCGACCGACGATACCGCCAACAACCATATCGGGGGTTTTCTGAGCGCATCGAGATGCCTAGCATATTTGCTCCGGGGCTCTATCAGACCTGTCAGGGTCATGGTCCAGATTGCAGTGGGCGGCACTGCCTCGCTGAACCACCCCAAACGGAGGACATGTCTTCAAATGTGCAGCCCAGGTAACCCGATCGGGAAGCGTTCTGCGCGCGAAATCAGCCATTCTGACGCGAACCTGCGAACAGCATTGGCGGCAGCTGGCCTTGGGCCAGGGACACCCCCTAACCCCCGGCGAAAAACCATGATCCAAGATATCCGTAGACATCCAGGAGCGCGCCTTTTATTACACACAAACCATGCCGAGCTGCCCACCGATTCATGCCGGATTGCGGGGTCTCTTTTTTTTTTTTTTTTTGCGGCGGGCGACGTGGCCGACTGGTCACCTTCCGCGGTGCCTCGGACCGGACATGCGGAAATACTTGCGGGTCAAATGCGGCAAAACATGAGCTGAAATCAGGAGCATCCGGATGTTTCTTCTTTCGCGTGTTGCGAGTCCTTTACGGCTTTTTCTTGGCCCGGGTTTGACCTGGGTTTTTGTGAGGCCCGGCCTGGAGATGCCCAGTTTCGTCCGTCCACCTGATATCAATGTCGGTCAACGAAGGTCTCGGGTTGCCGAGTGGCAATCTTCGACAGGTCTTCCTCCCGTGCGAAAGACACACATGGGAGAGATGAAACCTAATGAGTACAATGGAAGGACGGCGACGGCTGGGCTCCAGTAAGCGGACGATATCAGTATGTTTCATGTGCGGATACCTGTACGAATACCTAGGCACCCGGGAGTCTGGGACTTGCGTTGCTAAACTTAGAGCCGCTACGGTGGTTTGGAGCCTCAATCCAAACAAGTCGAGGGGTTCGGTGCAGGCGGTGATGCGATCGCGGGGTTTTCTTTTCGAGTGCTGAGTAGGCCGCGATCCACAATGGCACGATGTCGACGACTATTTTTAAACGGCCTACACTAGCACCGGATTGGAAACGGTCAAGTTAACCTCCACCAGCCGGCCCGCGGGCCACCCACCGAGGTTTGACCGGGACGACAATCGACGGTTGAATCTGTGATTATCGACTTGCTGGCGACGCGCTAGTTGCCAGTTGCATATACTACTAGTATCTACGGATACCACGCAGGGTGCTCTTCGCCAACATTCTTGGTTTTTATCGCTGCTGCCTACAGCCCGTATGAGTACATACGCTACTCAGTACTGGTGTTCATGTCCTCACCCCGGAGAGCCAAGTGTGGCTCCAAACGAGGATACGAGGTTCGCGCACCCTGTGCGGTGGCAGGTGGCAGCAGAGCAGACGACACTGGGTAGCGCCGGCTGGAATAGCCTCACTCACGTCACATTATTACCCTGTGTTGAAGTATGACATGATGCGTCATGGCCTTGGCTGCTGCTGCTGCTGCTGCTGCTGCTGCTGCTGCTGCTGCTGCTGCTGCTGCTGCTGCTGCTGCTGCTGCTGACGCTGACGCTGACGTTGACGGCTTTTGACTGCTTCAAAGTCCTGACCGACAACCGGCAAATGGAACGCGGGATCGCAGAGAGCAAGCTAGATACATAGTGAAGACGTCGGCTGGCTTGAGACAAGTTGACAAACAAGCAAGCTCTGCCATGCATCCGTACATACGTAGTATCCGTAAGGCTTGCTGACAAGATGTAGTATGAAAGAGTGTGACTAGCTGCTTACATACGCATATTACAAGTAATTGTAATACTAGCACCTGGCAAATGGCAACGTGTGGGAGAGCTCGTGTCTGCGGACGGGCGGTTGTGAAGCATGCCTCTCGTTCGTTCCACCTACAATTCAAGCAAGGGCAGGGCTAGTATTGGTGCTGGCGTCGCCGCGTCGGAGAAAGCGGTGGCGGCTGCATATGCATGCATACTAGTACTAGGTATGCATGTAGTGCACATGCCTGATGCTTCTAGTATGGGCATGCCAGTCCGTCCCATGCAGATAGGCCGATTCATTCGGATGATGAAGCAAGTAAGAACCTTACGGGGGCTGACCTAATCGTTTCCTCCAAGTCCCAAAATCTTGCTGGTTAATAAGTTATTACCTTTTCTGGAAAATAGTGTGCACACTGTGCTGAGCACTGACCTGTCTGTAAACCGTAGACTGACTGAAGAGACATGCCTAGACATCATCGACAGAAACCACACGTCTGAAATTTGAATGCCGGCCACCACAACTAGATGGGGACGATGCACGACAACTCAAATTCAGCTGCATGGCCCTGTATGCTTAGGCTTAGGCTTATCACATGTTGCTTTCCTCGCCCGGGGTGGCCTAGCTAGCAGACACACCACCTACCTCTACATAGTAGTAGGCGGGAAACAGAGTGACCCCCCTCCCCTTCCAAGTGTCTCCCTCCCCCCTCCTCCCCCATCCCGGAGTGGGAACCGAGTCCAGTCGATTACCTACGAGGGCAACTTTTCGCGCACCATGCACTTCTTTTCTCGTCAGTGCCGGGCTTTCATAATCGCTTGGTCCCGTCCGTTTCCTATTCCCATTCTCCTTGTCCAAGCCCGGGGCGGGGGGGCTCCATCTTCAAGTTGCTCACTTACGCACGCTTACTCACGGCGGACGTTCGATGACCTAACTGGCAAGGCTACACCTCCAATGCCAACATTCTAACACATGCTTACTCCGTTCGGATCGGGCTACAATCGTTGCTTCTCGATTCATCCAAGGCCTACCCACGGCTCGGGTGTGGCTCGTGTGAGCCAGAGCTCGTGAGGCAGGAGGCAGCCTCTCCCACATCCCACTTGTCTATCCATATAAAAAGGTGAGGCCGGCGTCCGGCTTCTGGGCGCTCATCTCCTCTCAGAAGCTCCTGTTCGGACTTCATCATGTGCAGAAAGTACCTGCGGAGCACCGCCCGAACCGATCAGCAGAGAGAGTCGGGAAAGACGCCACTTGAGAAAAATTTCGAGACGCGGAAACCCGTTGCTCGCTGCGGAGTTCCACCCACGCCAAAAGCGGAGAGCCGCAACCGTTTCCGCTTCCGCCGCCGCCGTCGCCGCCGCCCCGGACCGGACAACCATCCCGCCTGTACGGCGCCAGTAATCCTCCCGAGGACGCGAGGCAGAGAGCACCACCGGTCTATGAGTTCTTAGTGACCAGGCCAGAGGAATAAGTTGATCTGCGGAGTGGTGCGGAAAGAGATACAGATACAGATACAGACACCAGACAAACCACTCACCTCACTCACTTCCTCCTGCCGTCCCTCGTAAAACCGATTTGCTTGTCTGCTGGCATTGGTAAGAGCTGAGGCTTCCCAACGACTCGGACCTCCCATCACAGCCCCTCACAAACACACATACGAACCAGCACACCAACTCGTCTCACCCGGTGGTGCGCCAAACATCTTACATCGACCCATTTCGGTACCAACTACCTACCAACGGAGCAGCCCCTCCCCCCTCCTTTTGTCTGACACGTCGTCCTCCAACGGTAAAAGGCCTCCGGCACCACATCGAACCGAGCTCGAGCTCGAGCCCTGCGGGCTGCCGCCCATACCTCCTCCTCGACACCATGTCGGGCCAGTCGAGCTCTTCATCGCCCCTCATCTCGACCAGACGCCGCGCTTGCACAGCCTGCCAACAGGCCAAGCGCCGTTGTGACCAACGGCTGCCCCGGTGCGGTCGGTGCACTCAAAAGGGGTTCGATGACTGCAACTACCCGTCCCTCGAGGCTGCCGTCGCGGCCGCCGACTTCAACTTCTTCACCGACGTCCTCAGCGGTTCCGCAGCAACCCCTGATTCCCTACACAGCATTGTGCCCGGCTCTCTTGTTCCCGAGGCCGATACCTCGTGGTCCATGTTCTACAACAACGCCGCCGCCGCCGCGCCGGCCCCGTCTCCATCGATACTGCCTCCGCCGAGCAGCGACTGCATCTCCCGCGACTCAGTCCTGTACTGCAGCGAACAGTTCAGAAGCTMCCCCCGCCGTTGGGTCGGACAGAACGGCATCGCCCCCTTCATCCACCCGGCTCTCTACCTCCCCACCACCAACGGCGCCGACGGCCTGCCTCCCGTGCTGCAGGACTGCTTCTGCGCCTGCGCCGCCTACGCCGCCAAGAACGACGACAACGCGGCCCTGGTGCTCGGCGTCATCGAGGCCAAGGCTACCGGCCTGCTCTATGTCCCCGAGCAGGCCACCTGGACCCTCCCGCAGCAGGTCGCCGCCCTGCAGGCCCTGGTCATGTACCAGATCATGCGCTGGTTCGACGGCGACATCCGCCAGCGCGTGCTCGCCGACTCGGCCGAGCCCGTCCTGGCCGCGTGGACGTCTGCCCTCCAGGCTCGCGTGGGCGCCGCCGTCTTCGCCACCGAGGAGGCCATGCCCTCCGTCGTTCTGCCGGAGCCCCATGTGCCCCCGCAGCAACAGTCATCCTCGTCCTCGTCCACCTACCCGCACGACCAGGCGCTATCGCCGGCTCAATCCCGGTCCAACACCCCCGGCGGCGGTAGGGTCACCCAAGAGGAACTCAAGGCGGCGTGGCGCCGCTGGCTGATGGCCGAGTCGATCCGCCGTGTGCTCGTCATGGCGCACCTCGTCCGCGCGGTGTATGCCACGGCAAAACATGGCGGGGGGTACGGGAAGCTCGCTGGTGGAGGTGGAGGAGGCGCCGGCGCCGGCGCCGGCGGTGTAGGAGTCGGCACGGGAGGACCCGGGACCGGACACCATCCCGGGGGAGGCTTGGGTCGCCACCATCACCACTTGGGCCTCGCGGATATGAGCTTTACGGCCCAGGCACGGTTGTGGGCGGCCACGACGGCGGAGCGGTGGAACAGGTCCCGTGAGGGGGACACGCCGTGGTGGGTCGGCCGGATGGACTTTTCCGGCCTGCTTGCCCTGGCAGACCCGAGGGACGTCGACGAATTTACGTTTATGCTAGCCGTGGTGTTTCGGGGCAAGGATACCATCGAGGACTGGATGAATCACGGGCCGGGAGGGATGTGAGTTTCGTACCGTCATTAACGGTGGGTTTGAGCGAGCTGCCATACTCTCATCCGCTCCCGTTTTGTTTCTTTTTGCTTTTCGTTACTTCTGCTCCCATTTCTCTCCATATCCCTTTAAAAATGACTGCATAAGCCACATCGGCGTTTAGGTGGGACAGGTCTCCTCTTCTCTGCATCATCATCAGCGTTGGGCATCTTCGCGAGGATGGGAAAAGCGGGAGGAAACAGCGAGCTCAAGTCGATGGTTTCAAAAACACGCAAGAGACGGTGAATGTTGGCGTGGTTGCTGCTATTGTAAGATGAAGAGGAATAGATGGCTTTTGCTTGGAATACTTGTTCTGACTTCGCATGAGAACCCGCCCCATTCCCCCCAATTTCTTCGTCAAGCCATTTTTCAAGAGCTAGGGCCCGACAAGACCTAATACCCTGAGGCAGACGAAGAGCTTTGGGGCAGATAGACGCACAGAGCTGATTGAAGTGGCAAGACCCGAAAGTAATAATAGACCAGACAACACGGCGTAGCGGAGAACATAACGACTAGACCTCCATTGTTCCCGTTTTACTTCCGTCACAACAGGGCTTGCTGCCGAAGAGACACGAGCGACTGGTATTACTTCGCCCGATGCACATATGATAGGTAGCCTTAGGGCCGGCCACCAGCACTGAATTCCTTTTTACCAATATGTTCACACAAAGCATGACCAAAGCCAATCGAAGTTGGCGAGGAGAAGTTTGTCTTGCGTTCATCAGTCATGATTTATTCCTTTTTGCAGGGTGGCCCGCAATACTATGGTCTCCATGTTCTTGGTTCTCCGCGCAGCCGCGAAAGGGTGACGGTGTGGGTGTCCTTTCTCTCCACCAAGGAACGAAATAGGCATAAAAGGGTCGAATCTTTGCAAAAGGAGGCCGCGCCATGCCTCCTTGCCGGCGCAGGTTACGCAGCCAGGCTGGATTCTCTTTCCCTTCGAATATTTGAGGCGCAAATCTTCATGCGAGCTTGTCGCTATCCCTAAGCCCGAAGGGCAAAAGTTGAGTTTCACCGCCTGTCCCCCGTGCTGTGGGGTGGGGGCTATGGCTGGTCTCTGGTCGCCCTGGTCGCGAAGCGAAGCTGCAAAACTTGTGGGTTGGCGTTTCTGCCAACGCCAATTACCCGGGACGGGTGTTGTAGAACTCAATGCGCTGACGTCTAGCACATCTTGTACTCGCAGGCGCCCTCGGCCGCACGGGTAGGGTCGTCAGTCAGGAACTTGTAGTCGATCTTGATGTCGAGGTCACGGCGGTTCTTATCATTCGGCTTGACGTCCAGGACAGCCTCAACCTCTTCGCCAGCAGACATGGTGAGCATGTCCTTGATGTAGAACACGGTCTGCTTCCAGTGGGTGTACTTGGTGTGGGGGCCGGTGGAGAAGCGGATGGGCTTGTGAGCGGCGGTGAAATCGATGTCAAACCAGGCGACAAGCGCGTGGATGAAATCGTCACGGCGGGCAGAGAGCTTGAATGGAGTGGTGAAGGCAAGGTCAGAGACCTGGCACTTGTAGAGGTCCAGGGTCAGGACCGGGGCGGGGTCCGTCACAACCGCCTTCACGTCAACAGTGTCGACGAGGGGCTCAGCCAGAGCAGTCGACTTCAGAGGACTGTAGTCAAAGCCGTACACGTTGTCCCAGACTATCCGCGGTTAGTGACTGTTCGGATCGTGGCCGTTTGGGGGGCATGAACTAACATCCGATCTTCTCATCCTTGTAGTCGCCGTCTTCGATACCGGCAACGAAAATGGTAGCCTTATCGGGGAAGATGAGACCGTCGGGGTTCAGGTACCTGTCACGAGCGTACAGGACAGTGTCCAGCATGGACTCGTAAAGGAGGAAGTAACCCATCCACTCGGAGATGATGATGTCGACCTTGGGGAAAGGGAGCTCAACCTCCTCCATCTTGCCCTGGATCAGGGTAATCTTGTCGGCCATGCCGTTAACCTTGACGATCTCGCGAGCCTTGAAGATGATCGTGGACATGTCGACACCAATGACGTGCTTGGCGCCAGCCTTCACGGCGAACCTGTACAGAACGTATCATGAGCCTCGTGATCTTGACAAACCAGCAGTCCTCGAAATGCCATGCGGGGGGGTCGCGTACATGGAAAGAATGGCAGTACCGCAGCCGACATCGAGAACGACCTTGTCTTTGAACAGATGCTTGTTCTGGACAATGGCGTTCATGTAGGAGCGCGTCCGGACCTCGTCTTTCTGCAGAAACGACAGCGTTAGCAAACGTGCTACCCCAGATACCGTCAGTCTAGGGGGCTGCATACCAACATCTCCTCGTGAATGCCTGTTCCACATTCCATCTAGTCAGATAATCGTTTCCTTCATCGGACGGATCGCGCCGCGACGACACTTACCGTGGTGGTCGTAACTGCAGCACAGCTTTGATTAGCAACGTATTCCTCGTTCCTGGCTTTCCTGTGACCTGACAGGAGAAGCGGACGTACCTCTTGAAGTAATGCTGCTCAGAGTGCGCCATAGTCTTCAGCTTCGCCTCAGCGGCGTCAACCTCCATCTTGTCAGACATTGTGTGATGTGTGTTTCTTTCCGCTGGCTTTCCGAGGAGGGGCAGAAGAAACGTGAGGTGGATTGAAAGATAATCAGCGAGGGGCGGACGACGAAGGAAGATGTAAAGAATAAGGTCGAACAAATCTGCCCAAGGATGATTTCCGAGGATGGGTAAGAGAAATTTCAGGAGGAAAAGAAACACGAACAAGCGCGCGGTGGAAAGAAGGGTCACTCGGCGGGGCTGGACGACGTGGACGGGGGACTTTTCCACACGATCGGGGCCGGGACTGGAGGGGAAAGAAAAAAAATAATTACTAGTTCTGATTGCGCCGCTCATGCTTGTCACCGCCTGCACCCTGTATCAGCCGGGATCCACATCACAATTTGGACTGGAGCTTTTGACAGCTGGCAAGTCCTGATTGCCGGCCCGTGAGAGTTGCGGGAGATGATGGGACCATCCTGATAAATTTGGCCGGATAGGATTTTCAATATTGAACTATGAGGGGTCCGTCCATCCAATGCCGCGCCATACGACCGATTCAAAGACGCCCAACTCCATGAAACCACTGGGCTTAGCACCACCGCTCATGCGGCTCTCTCCACTTAACGCCCAAGATCTCAAAGATCTTTCTCTCATCATGACCTTCAACCAGTTCGCCTTCTGTCACTTTAACTCGCCCAGGCCCTCTCATGACGTCCTTGTATAACCCCCTTTGGTTGAGCCGCATTCCCTTCTTGGATGCTAGCAAGCGGATGCTTCGGTTGAATATGTCATTGCCCGTGAAATAGATCAAAGCCGCTCCAATCTCTGTCTCGGGCACTAGGAGAAAATCCACGCGCCTCCATATCTTGTGGTAGCTCTCGTCGTTGAAGCCTTTGATCTTCGGTAAGACGCAGCAACCGTGCCATTTGCTGCCGTCGTTGTCTCTGGAACTCGCCAATCTTGCGACGAGGAATTTCTGCCCTTCCAACTGCTCAACCAACTGGTTGAGAAACGGTACCAACTCACTCGTAGATTTGGTTCCCCCTTTTGTAACGATGAAGTCGATGTCCCCGCTGTCTTCGGCTCCTCTCCGATAGCTTCCTCCAATTATGAGTCGAACATTAGGGTCCAGCTTTGCCGCTTCTGACCTGACCACAGCGCCGAGAAACTTAACTTCAGCACGCGGAATGCGCGTGTTGAGGTCTTTGTAGTGGTCAATGCCGATACGTTGGTTCGTCGTCAGCTTCGCCTTCACCTTAAGGTCATCTAGAGAACGAAAGCCTTGAGAAATCCAGTGACTAGCCTGAACACTGCCGACACCGTATATCTTGAGGAACGTCTGTAAGACTTCATCCGTCCGCTCGCTTTCGGCATTCTCTAGGCGTCTGAGTCGATTGGTCGTGACGATCTCCTCGATCTTATCCGCCAGTCTTTGACCCACACCGGGTAGCTGTATGGCTTCTTCTGCTGTCGAGATCTTCGTCGGCTGCCGTTTGAGCTGCGAGATCGCCTTACGATATGCGATAGGCCTCCAAGTGTCGTTTGTGCGGGTGTAGTAATCGCACATTTGCTGCAGTATTTCGATGGTTCTGCTATTTGGATTCCCTTGGTCACCTCCCTTCGTGCCTCCCTTGTGGCATACAAACTTGTCTTCCCACGTCAATTCTTTTCGGCCCCTGGCTCTCGTGGACGACCTTCGTTGCTTTCTCTGTTCGTCTTCCGAACCTTCGTTGTCGGATTCGGATCCATCCGGGATAGTCGGGCTTTCTGCAGCGTCTTCCTCGTCGTGCTCCAAAGGCAGGTGCCTAAACTGCTGCATCTGAGAGATCGCGTCTTCTAGTTCATCTTCAGGCGCTGAGTCCTGCCTTTCCACCACTGCGGTAGGCTCTCCCCAGTTGGTCCCGTCAGTCGGCTGATCAGGAGACAGGTGAGCGATGACCGGTTGCCCAGTCAGCGTGGCGTCTTGAAGAACGGAGGAAGAGCTGGGCATTATGGGCATCGGACCTTCGTCGCCCGCTCTGCCAGAGAGTCCCTGACTGCCTGACGGCGTCGAGGTTTGAGGCGCATGGTCCCACTTCTTCGAGTCGGTCTGGCACGACTTACGAGGTTGATCTCGCAGAGACGGCACCGGCGGCTGGGAGGGTTGGCCCTCAAGCGCGGAGGCAGATGATTGCTGTTCCGGGCATCCGGAGACCAGATACTGTTTCTGGCCGGCGTTCAGAAGTGCTTTGAAGCGAATACAGTCGAGCGGATATTCCTCGTTGACAACGATCCGCCCGGAGGCGCTGCCTGCTGAGCAAATAATGGGCCCGACGTTTTTCCAAGCCAGGCTCTTGTCAACAACGACATGAGTTGCATCCTGAAGCGCCCTCGTCCAGACAGCGCCATATTCTTGGGCCTTGCGGATACGAATCCTTCGTGCTGGCGAAATGTCATCATTGGGAATAAAGTAGAAGCGCAAATCACGAAATATCTGTTGCTCCTCCGACACGGTCTTAATGGCCGCGTCTCTCTTTCTCTTCTTCATAGCAGTAACTGAAGGTGAGTGGTCTGCCAGACGGGGAAACAGATTCCGCCTTGCTGGTAGCGGTGTCATAACAACCTTGGCCAAAGAAGAAATTGGCTGAAGCGGATGTCTAGTCGAAGAGTCCGGTATTGGGGTGTCTTCGACGAAACTGATGTCTGCGGCCGGAGCGGCGGCCTTGTCCTTGCTTCCGTGGGTCTTGATCTCTGCAAGAGGGGTCCGCTCAATGACTTCTCTCGAACTGGGCTCTTCAAGCGTCACCAGGACTGGCGCCGATTGCACGCTCCTGGCGCCCAGCTTTGGTTGCTGAGAGGTAGCGGGTGACAGCGGAGGCTCAGGCTGGCTCCGCTCTTGAAGCGGTTGACGGGCTTGCGCCAGGAAGGCCTTGATCTTTCGTCTGTGATGTTCATCCGTCTCCTGGAACTCATCGTCGTCATCGAGATTGCCAATAGCCTCCAGCTGACGGAAAAAACGTGATTTATCTCTTAGCAAGTCTGTGCCTGCCATGGTGCTGGTGGAATGCTATGGAGCCGCGCAGTAACCCATCGAACCAGAGGCATGACGCCGATAGGCCCTGCTGCCTGGCTATGAGGCAAGATGGTAGAAGGAGAGGCGCAGTTTTGGACCAAAAAGAACACAACCCAAAGACGACAGAATAAAGTAAGAGTGAGCCAGATCTGGTTGGTTTCTCCACTGAGATGAGTGTCATGTATCTGAGTTGAAAATTGATGAAAGGGATTAGCAGATGTCTTTGTTGAACTAAAATGTGGGCAGAGAGAGAGAGAGATGCTGGGTAGTCACTGATATTAGGCAATAGCCCGGTGCACCTATCCCGTGGTCTTCAAAGCACCGGTTAGCAGAAGCCCCGCAAGGACTACCTACACTAGGTACCTAGGTCTGTGTAGGGATGTATTATGTGGACCTAGTCCAAATTAAATTAGTGCACCTTATGAATTTGCAGTGGCCGCCTGCAAGTCATCCGGGCAATTGGGGCGGGCTGACCTTAGCACTCATTCCTAGGTGACAGCTCCCCACCACCGACCGGTAGTACCTAGAGACTGTAGGTAGATGCCTACCTAGGTAGGTACCTAGTCAAGTAGGTAGTGTACAGGGGGGGAAGCCACCCGATAGGCGCTCGTTCTGGCGAACCTGGGTCGAGGTTGCATATGATCGCCTGGACATTATTATTTGGTAATTCCTTACGGAAATCTCACAGGACCGGGGAATTTTAGAGGCAGCACTGAAAAGAGTAATACCGTATGCTCTGGGAATCCGGATTTTTCGAGTGTATACGGTAGCCGGGCCGCCTGTCGAGTATCAGAGGGGGTATGTGGTCTGCTGCTGGTTCTGCTGGTTCTGCTCCCGCTCCTTTTCAGCTTCAATGAAGGTTCAGAAACTTGGCTCGATGACATGTCATAACCACGGTCAGCTTACCTAAGTTGGCGTGAAAACCAGAGTGTTTCACTTGCCATGGAAGAAAATATTGATACATTATCACAAGTTTGCTAGCATTGCAAGGCTAGATAGGCACTGTTACTGTGATATTGTCACCATCTGCTCGAGCCATCTCAATAGTTCATTCCCAAGGGTCGTCATGGGTTTGTTCGAGTTTTAACGCGCAAATTACAAGTACAGAGGCCACGGAAGGACCATATAATCCTCCGCTCGCCATGGTATCACCGTGTCCAAGTCTAGATTATATGTACAAGATCCGAAAAAAGAACGGGGGAAAAAAAGGAAAGAAGAAAAAGCACCATGATTCGGTTTTCGTGTTCTTCTTGGACGATGTGAACAGATCACAACCTTTTTCAACCGACGTGGCGGACCGACAATCGTCATCGGGTCATCCAGGTCGAGCCAGTGACATGCAGTACTGTGCGCCAAGGTTCGTTTCAGACGATGAATGAGGTCTGTCGAATGCAGTTGGAAGAGAAGATCATGGTTTCGTCTCGAGCCGAGCGGACGGATTTTCCGCGTCAAGACTTAGCGCATCCACGCCTCACTGGGCATGGCCGAAGTGCTGGGGGTACTGTGATGACCCGGCGAAGTTGCGGGCGTCCATCAGGGGAATGCTGTTCTTTTCTATTGGTTGGAAGGAAACCATGTCGTTGGAGTACCGGCTGGCCGCTTCATTGTCCATGTCGTTGAGTACCTCTCTTGTAAGTTCGACGTAGTCATAGGCAAATTCGCCGATCTCGGCGTCGTCAATACCAAGAATCTCGGCCTCTTCGGTGGCGCGCAGACGGAGACCTGGAATCATGTTCATGATAAAGAGAATGACACAGGTGCCGGCGAAAGAATAGGCGCCGCCACTAAAAGAATCAGCCAGCTGGTAGCCAAGTTGGATCCAGTTGTGGTTGATCCAGCCGCCATCGATGGTCGAGACACCGTCTAGGTGAGCGATGTAGTTGGCGGCAAAAAAGGCCGTGCAGACGTTGCCAACAAGGCCGCCGATCCCGTGGACGGCAAAAATATCGAGGGCATCGTCTATTCTCAGAATGAACTTGAGCTTGGTCGCGTAGTTGGCAAAGGCAGCTCCAAGCACGCCGAAAGGAACCGCAGCCCAGACAGGGACGTATCCTGCGATGCGTTAGTGATTCATGTCTCGAAAGACGTGCAACCGCAACCAATTCTGCCCGCGGGCCAGCGTCACTTACCAGAACCAGGTGTGATGGAGACCAGACCGGCGACGACGCCGGAGCAGAAACCGACGGTCGACCACTTGCGCTCCAGCCTGTAGTCCAAAACACACCAAGTGATGCCGCCGACGCAAGCTGCTAGATTCGTGACGACGGCCGCAATGACGGCACGCAGGTTGGCCGACAGGGCCGATCCAGCGTTGAAACCAAACCACCCAACCCATAGAAAAACGGTGCCAATGACGATATGGGTGACGTTGTGCGGGCGGTAGTTGAGCTCGTGTGTGCCGTGGCCGCGCCTCTTGCCCAACATCATGGAGTAAGCCAGGGCGGCGGTGCCGGAAGCGATGTGCACGGGGGTTCCTCCAGCGAAATCGAGGCCACCCATCTTGTTGGACCAGCCGCTAGGATTCCAGGTCCAACAGGCGATCGGATCGTAAATGACGGTTGCCCATATGAACATGAAGATGACGCAGGGGAGCATGCGGCCGCGCTCGGCAACGGCACCGGTTGCGAGAGCGACGGTGATGCAGGAGAACATGCCCTGGTAGACGGCGAACAACAGGTCGGGGAGGCGGTCGGAGCCCACGGAGGGCCGGGCGAGGACGTTTCTGAACCCGAAGTTGGACAAGTCGCCGATAAAAGGACCAGCAGTGTGGGAAAAGGTAAGAGAATAACCCCAGAAGAACCACTGAAAGCTCGTGACGGCGGTGGCCATGACGGAGAGCCAAATCAGAGACAGAGCGGATTTTCTTCGGGCCAGCCCCGAGTAGAAGAAGCTGAGCAAGTCGCGTTA
Source organism: Colletotrichum magnum (assembly GCA_022457145.1). Lineage (NCBI taxonomy): Eukaryota > Fungi > Ascomycota > Sordariomycetes > Glomerellales > Glomerellaceae > Colletotrichum > Colletotrichum magnum. The sequence goes on from JAJHHK010000431.1 coordinate 25,432, forward strand.
ATCGACAATGGATCACGCGAAAAGAGGAGCAGGTTGAACGCACCCTACGCCAGGAATCATGAGAAGAACGAGTGCCGTTGCGGTAATCATCCAAGCAACATCGCCAGTCTACGAGTGAATCTCCGAGCATTAGCACCCGAGATCAAAGCACAGCGAGTGAGACGGAGTTGGCCAGCTTCGCTACACACCTCATACCAGATGTTGAGGTCCTCGGTTAGGGAGTCGCCCCCCGTCGGGCCTGAGCCATTATACGGCACAAGAGGCACGAACTCGAGGTCGTCGAGTTCGATGTCGAGGGATGCCATGATGTCTGACCAGGTGCTCGGTATGTCGGCCCGTATTGGCGGTGGTGAAAGTCGAAACGGTATTAGCTATCGAGTCGGCGACAGGCTGCGCCAGGCAGGAAACGGAAAATCGACGAATTGGCTCTGGGAACTGTTAAGGCCTCTCGACATGCATCAAACATGAGCAGCGCCTCTACCAAGAGCGCGGAGAACCGTCGCGAACTGCGAAGAGGGATAACAACGGGTGACGGGAAGCAACATGATGGGGGCGGAGGCAGAGGGTGGCCGGGCGCGGGATGCGCGAAGCTTATGAATGTGGACTCCCAGGGCGGACACAGGAGGAGAGCGTGGTGACCGTGTGGTGTGGTGTGGTTGCGTTGCGTTGCGTTGCGGGCGGCTTGATGAGTAGCCCTGATGGTGGCGGGCAACCTACCTAGTGTACCTAGCTAGCGGGACGGCACCTAGGACTCACCCGACCCGACAGGCTCCAGCCTCAGACATCAACAGAGCAGAGGCAGGCCCGGGAGACGAGTTGATGGCGCTGGCGCTGGCGCTGGACCACCAAAGGTCGCAGCATTGCTAGGCTGTCCCACGGAGAACTGCCCAGCCAAGGCTGCCGGACCAGGGAGTCCAGGGATTAGGGGGTTGGCCAGAGTTTGCCCGGATGGTCGGAGGCGACTGCGAGATGTGTGAGACTGGGCCTGATGGTGTCACTGGCCAGTATTAGAACTCCGTACACTAGGTACCGTAAGTACCTCCAGCCTGCAGGGTTTCCATCAACAATGGAGGCCAATCGGCAGGGGAGCACGAGGGGGGCCAAGGGGGCAAGGGGGCTTGCTGAGCCTTATCGACGAGTGCAACAACCGTCAACACAGAACCAATCCAATCCATCCAATTCAATCCAATGCCCTCGCTGTCAGCCTTCAGGGATGCTTGGGTGCGGTGCTGCTGCAGCCTGCGAGTCCGCGAAGGGGCAAGTGGGCCTGGGCCGGACGCTCACTCAAAGACAGCGATTCCTTGAACCTTCTCTTCTCCTACATACACTCCGGATACGCTATCGCCGATCATGGCGACTGCGCAATTCTCTTTCCAAGACAACCCGGCCTGCATCTGAAGGGGGGAGGGGAGGGGAAAAAGCAAAGAAGGAATGCGAGCCCACGATCTGGAAGCAGCAGCAAATGCAAATACAAATACGGTACATGAAGTTGCTTGCTTTTGCTTGTTTCCTGCAGTCCGTAGTTAAACTGTCACATCCCTATTGCTATTGCATAGGGGGATTCCCGTCGGGAGGATTTGGATGTCGCTGCGGCCAAAGGATGAGGCAAGTGCGGGCGCAGAGCAAGCCAGAAGCGGCCATTGGCGGATGAACAACTGTTTGCGGCCAACAGTATCCGTTGTAGTACCACGAATATTTCTACCATGGACCATGAGCCATGCTTGGGTCATTACGACTGCAAGTACTCCGTACGGATACCTAAAAAGATGCGCAGCCGCCGACGACAAATTTCCGACGGGGCCTTGTTGCTTACCTAGGTAGGAAGGCATGGACTCCAGGGCATCGTCTCACTTGCGGTTCTTGGCCAAACGCCGGGAGAGAGCATAATAGTACGGATATTGCCAGCGAAATACTAGTAGGCCGTCATCTCATGTCCAGCTGAAACAGGCGGGATTTGAACAGTTGGGTTGATGACATCCTATGCGGCAGGCGGAAACTCAAAAGCCTTCGCTCACCTCGCTTCATGCGTCGTCACTAAACAGATATCTATATGCTTATACTCTGTACCTCAGATACAGGTGCGGATACGGATACACTACTACTACTACTACTTTAGACTTTGGACGTCAGTCATGACTGTGGGCCATTTCATCGTATGTACCTAGGAGCAAGGATGGGTGGGAGCCACGCCCGCTACCAGCCTGATTGAAGAAAGGAGACATGTACGGATGCTATCCGCACGGATACAATTTGTATCCTTATAATTAGGTAGGTAGGTATCCAGACTCCAGAGTCACTCAATCACCAGCCGCTTCGGCGAGGGCTATCTACCTAGGTAACTGCATTTTGTCATGATAAGCTTCCTGTCTCTGATTGGTCGACATGACCGTGATCCAGAATGTGAAGTGAAGGGCACGCGGCGTGTGCCCAAGTGGGCAGTGGGGGCCGGCCAGTTTGGTTTTCGAACTTTCTTTGCTTTTTCTGGACCACTCTCCACAGTAGGTATCCGTACCCACCTACCTACCTAGTAGTGTAGTGTATACCCCTGCCTCACTTCCGCATCCGCGAACCACTGCCACCCATTCAGCATCAACATCGTCAACCAACAAACCCCCTTCAGTGCTCTATGTGACAGCAACTACGTACCTCGTGTACAACCGAGGTATGGTATAACACCGCCCGCCACGAGAAACAGTCCAGTGGCGACCGTTGGGGCATTGGCTCCATCCATATCCGTACCGCCCTCTCCTCAATCTGATATTCGCAACTAGAAGATAACCCACATCTACGGATGCTATATCCGTAGTATGCGTGTATCTCACCACATCGCCAATGCTTCACCTCGGCCCTGCAGGGGGTTCGACGTGCTCTATCCGTAGTGTACCGCTCGTCCAACGCTGACTAGGTAGACCGGGGATCATGGATCGCCGGCTGCAACAGGCCTTCCGGACGCTGCATACCTTCCTTTCCCGTCGGCGTTGACAAGCGAGTTGCTGTCTCCTCACCTTCACTCGCACGGAGCAGACACCTGCTATGAGATCGGAACCTCGCTCTCATTGCGGTAAGAAGATCTTGCCCTGGTCGACTAGCGTTGCATGCGCCGTGCCTGACATGCACCTTCTCCTTCTCCTTCTCCTCAGGACCATGAGGCATGAAAAACACGACCTTGGTGCGGCCCGTCGCACTCGAGAGTCGAACGTGGTCGTCAGCTCAGAGACCGTGCGCAGCTTGGAATTCCACTTTCCCCCACGGCCTTCGACGCCCTCCTAGGTAGGCAGAGACTTCCAGTGTCGAAGCCTGATAGCAAGCCGCCGGGGGGGCTTGAACGCCCGACATTGCCCGCCAGCAGGGTTGCCGAGTGGCCCTTGGACGTCGTCGACATTGCTACGTATGTACTAAGACATGGATTTCACAAATGTTCTTGTCATATCCTAGCCCATCAGTATCATGGGTATCTATCTATCTCTCCGGATTAAAGGGGCTCGAATCCTAGGTACTCTCCAGGAACCATCTCCTAGCCTGCCGTCAGTGGACACATCATGATTCGCTCCCGGAAATATCATTGGCTCCGTATCCCATGCGCTGACTGCGTTGTACGTCCCTCTGCTTGTCTCCGTGGTTTCCGTAAGTTATCTCGTCAGCATTCGTACATAGTAGTGTTTTTGATGAGGGACATCCGCATGACAGACTCTTCCTTGAGGTAGCATTATGGAGGAGTCATTTACAACCAACTTTGGGCAAACTATAAAAACAACACCTGGTCATTATCTAACTACACAATCCATGTGTTTTGTTGTCATACAAGACAAGATGCTAGTTACTTCCTCACCGAAGTCTCCCCCCCCCCCCCTCCGCTGCTGTGCCAGCACGAACGTGAACCCAGGACGCGAGCCGGAGACATCTTCCATGACGGCAGAGCAACGCACACACCGCCTCCACTGCGGCGCCCTGGACTCATCCATCTCCTTTGCGCCCCTGACCGGCGGGCCGATCAGCTCGGTCCGCTTGAAGTTATCAATATACATTCCCCGAGCCTTGCGGGCTGCCAGTGAGCGATGGCAGTCGTCGATCTCGAGGAGGTCGAAATCCGCGAAGAAGAGTTTCGACGGATCTGTCTGGGCGCGATAAGCCTTGAGGTCTTTATTGAAGAACTTGACGAGTACATTGAGGAAGGCCGGGGGCGGGGACGACGCGAGGAGCATGTTCAGTTCGCAGTGAATCTGGGCGTTCTTCATTTGCGCCTCCATAGCCTTCGGATTCATCTGGGCGCCCGCTGGGTGCTTGCTCGCAAGTGAGGCCAGGGAGGCCTGGTAGGCGGTACGTATGTCGTTGTTAAGCAGAGTCAAAAGCCGGTCAAACTCATGCACCTTGATGAGACTGCTCGACGTGTAGCGGTTCATCTTCTGGTACACCTTGTAGAGGGCCTGCATGCTCTTCACGGCTTTGACAGCCTGCGCGCTTGTATCTCCCTCGGCAGCTTTGCGCTCGTAAAATTCAATGGCACGATTCGAGAGACTTTCGAGATGCGTTATGCGGCGACAGACCGCCGACAGAAAGCCGCGCGTAGATGAGCAAAGGAGGAGGTGAAGAGAGACGTCAGAACGAGATTGCAAGTAGGCGCTCATCTCGCTGAAGCGCTGTGGGGTGAGAAGGGCGAGGAATTGGGGATCGTCGAGAAGGGCGAATAGCGAGTCGGTCAGCCAGGACAGCAGGTAGTTGCACCACTTGGCGCAGCCTGAGAGTGCGTCCACGACCTCGGGCTCATCCAGAGGACTGAGCCTCTCGCGAACGTTGACAGGGGTGTTGCTCGCGATAGTGATGAGAATGACGACGTTGCGAGCATTCAAAGCCAGCATCGCGAATTTACCACCAAACGACCGTGGCTGGAACATGCCCTTGTAGCCCAGGTGGTTTAGGATGCTGAGACACATCTGCAGCGAGCTGTTTCGAACAAGGCTATCATGGTGGGTGTCTTCCGAATAGTCCACCGGAATCTTGAGCATGCGAACGATCTCGTTTATCCAATCGAACGTAAAACCTAGCACACGTCAGGGGAGGGGCTGTAGACTGAACGATGTGGAGTTGACGTACGCTTCTTGTCGGCATATGGCCGTGCAACGGCCAGGACATCGTCATAGTTTACGTTATTGAACGTAGCTGTTGAAGCGGCCACTGTGAGGCCTGCCAGCACAGCAGAATATTGCGCTAGACTGCGTTAGCCTACCGAGATCAACGGGAAAGAGCTAGATTGAGTACCGTCTTGGTTGGAGTTCCCAATGTCGCCCAGGGTGTGGTGCAGTTTACTCCATTTCATCTTCCCGTCTTCTTGTATTTTGACAAGTGAACAGTTGGTCGGAGAGAAGGCAGCTTGCAAGCCTGGATGTTGCGTCAGTTGAGCTGTTGTCGCCAACACATGCAGACCGGCTTACAAGGTGATTCATCCTGGAAAGTGAAGCCGACTTGGTTGAGAGTCATGACTCTGTCGAGATTGATCTCGTTGTATATTTCCTGAAGGGAGAACCTATCACGGTACTCTACAGAGCCATCACTAAAGGCCAGACAAACGACCCTGCCATACTGAAGCGTGTGGACACCAACCACGGCTTTATTAATGACAACGGGGTCGTGTTTCCTGAGTCGAGACGAGGGCTTCGGCTGGGGCGTGTCAGTAATTTGTACTCAATTTACACAAAGTTCCTTACCATAGGGACTGAGCCTGTGCTGTTTCTACGGTTACCCAGCTGCTCAAATGCGGGATGCATTTTCTGGGGTTGGTCGTTAATGATCTCCCACTTGTCGATAATAGTTTGTGTTTCTTGAAAAGGGGTATTTGGAGTAGGGAGATGGGTACGAATGGCGAGAATGATAGGTGGCGCCCAGCCTTGGCCAGTGAGATCCGTAGTCGACGGGAGTATTTCCAGGTGTGATAGCTGAGTCATGGAAGAGTCGACTGGTGAGGTGGTTGGGCCGTTGGGGAGCCAGCTGGTCACGGCAATATGCTTCTCTTGCAGAATCGGGTTCAACGACTGACTGCCCGGGGGCGGCTTGTTGTCCGATTGAGACTGTGGCAAACCCCAATGAATAGCTACCCTCGTAACCTTGAGCTGCTTGGAGGCGGTGGCTAGGACAATCCACAGCGAACCTAACAAAACACCACGTTAGTGAGTAGAGCAACCTACAAACAGAGGATCACTTACTCTTGTCGCTGTGAAGGGTTGCGTGAGTGACCAGGTCTTCTGACGAGTTGATACTCTCAAGCTCCAGTGTTGTCTCCTCGATCTTGTTGTTGTTCTGCGCCCAGAACATCTTCAGAATGCCGTTTGTAGTTACGCACAAGAAAGCACTCTTGGATGGATTGGGATGCCAAGGGCCGTAGGCATGAACAAACGAACTTTCGTAGCGATACGAACTGCCATCCTTCACAGCCGGTCCATGACTAACATAATACTATGGCAGGTCAGTGGCGGCCACCGCAAGAAGTCGTCAAGCAGTTCGGAGTGGAGCACATACTTGTTTGCTTTGAGGAGGTGCCAATGCCAGCCAGTAGCAGCCTACAACGGCGTGAAGGTCGTCAACTGGGTCCTGATCCCATTTCCGCGTCGCAAAGGGTCGATTGAGGTTCATCGAGAAGGTGAGGATTGAAACACGGCCAGTCGCGTCGATAACAGCCAGCTCCGGGCTTGCAGTGGACGCCCACGCAAGGTGAACAATGTGACTGGACGGGCTTGTGGTGATTAGGTCGATTTTGGTCGGTTCACTGAGGCCCCATTCGCCATCATCGGGATGGGAGCGCAAGAACCTGGCCTCTAAGGACCTCCCGTCCGCAGAGATGGAGGCTATGACACCAGACTTGGACCATGCGACTCCCCTATAATGGATTATAAGACTCCAGCCCGCTCATGGGATGACGCGCACAGGGGGACAGGGGCTCTCACTGGCAACAACCGCGGATTCTCAGGTCATCTATCCTCTGACGGAGCTGTTTTGAGGGGGGGCGGGAGGTTTGGAGAGCCAGACCAACACCGTCGCCGAAGAGGTCATCGACGTCTAACTGGTCCACCTGCATGGGGCCATTCATGCCGCTTTCGAGCATGAGCGGCATTTTTGCTTCAGTCATTGGTGCTATTTCTCCAGGAAGCCGTTGTTACGAACACGCGTGCGCTTCCAACGTCAGCTACAGTAATAACAGGGAATGCCGAAATGCTGTTCTAGGGACACAACTTCGAGAGTCGGCAGCAGCTCATCTTCCGAGCAAAGTGAGCGGATGTTTTCGTTTCATGCGGCAGACTGAGGACGAACGTGTCTGTCCAGGCAAAAGTAGATGAGCTATAGGGTGGGACGTAAACCTGCGTGGGATAACTTCGACTCTACACTCAACCGAAGATTGGCATCGGAGTGTGGCTGGGAGTAAAGGTGGACGGACGGTGGACGAGCAGACGTTAACAAATTGTGTTGTGGTGAAAGTAGGTAACAACCTAGCGGATTAACAGGTCTGTTACTACCCGACCTAGTTAGAGCCTCGGATCTACTGGGGCACCTTCCATGACTCAGCCTCATCCACCTTTTCCGCCTACCTACCTAGATACCCAGTTACCTATCTTTCCTATACCCATTCCGTACATAATGTATCTATTAGCTTAGCCTACTTACTAGATCTATTAACTCTAACTGTATAGTAGCTTTAAATTTAGTAAAGTCTTTTTTACTAATCTATAGAAAATAATACTTAGAATTAAAACTTTAACTATATCTAATTTTACTTTTTATAGTTTTAACTATATAAAGTTATAAAGTAAAAAAAAACTATATTATTAACGTTTTAAGTTATAATATAAATTATGAAAATAAATATATATATAAGCTATATAATACTCTATTTAATTTATTTTAATAATTAATAAGTAGTTACTTACCTTTATATTTAAATATATAAGTATTTAAATTTATTAACTTTATTTATTAATTTTTATTATAAAAAGTAGTATTAATATAAGAATAAAATACTAATTCTTATACGTTAATTTAATAGTTAATATTATATTTTACTATATAAGTTTCTACTCTATTATACTACTAATAGCTACTATATAGAAGCTTAAAGGTAAAAAGTGTCTTAACTATTATAGCTAACTTTTCTAGGGTATCCGTACCTAAATTAACCCATGACGTCTGTGCAATGATCCCTGTATGTCAGAGGGCAGGGCCCGGTCCCCATTCTTGACCGTGACAGGGAAAGGGGGGCAGTACTACCTAGTACTTTGTAAAAGAACATGAGAAAAACTCTACTTCATACCTAGTACCTAGGTAGACAGACGTGTGGACGATGGAACAGGGCAATGCAGCTGGGGGCAAGTAATGTTTCCGAGCAACGGGCATGCACTCCGGTTCATTGGCAAGCCCTCGATGGCGACTTGACCGCGTTTCTCACCCCAGTCGTCACGGTCATTCGCGCGCGCAAACTCGGATCAACTGATGTCGTCAAATGAACAAGACTCCCGGTGAGAAGTCTTCAAAAACCACTGACAAGGTGCTTTCTCTTGAAAACGTACAACTGGCTTTTGTGGCGCACTGCAATTCATCATATGACGTATCCACGGGCAGTGTTGGTATTGACTCCTGGAACTTGTTGCACCCAGAGCACTATTGAACAGCATGCCAACACCCCTATTGCGACGAAGAGAATGGGCCGGGGGCTTCTTAGCCATATGCCAAAAGCCGTCAGAAGTTTACTCTTGCTATTGTATTGGATTGGATAGTCGCTGCTTCTGCAACATTCTCTGAGGTCAATGAGATGGATAGGTTTCAAAGGAACACCATCTTCCCCAAATGTAAACACCCATGTCATGGTCCTGGCCTCCTTGGGTTCATTGTGACCATTAGGGGTAGCATAGCTTAGTAGCTAGAATAACGTCATGCTGAAAATTAACTGTGTACTAAAACAACGAGACTGGGAGTGCTGTATGGGGGACAAATCGACTATTTGTCTCCAGCACATCAGCCTAGTTGCCTTCTATCCATGGTGAGGGACGTCCATAAGAATAATCATACCTAACCTGCCTTACATAATATGCCAAGGTACCCGGAGATAGAGAAAGAGGGGAACTAAACAACAACAGGAGGGGACCCACTAAACGCGATTTTCCATGAAGGAAGCCACCAGCACCCTACAGATTGCTGTAGTGTAGGGCCACAAGCGGGTGACAAAAGAACAGAAACACCTCTACTGCTACGCCAACATACTAAGAAAGATACCTTCTTAGCTATATAAAATTAGCTTTAGACAGGTATCTCTAGCTAAGACAAAGCTTAGAGTGTTCCTATTTCTCTATCACCCGCTTGGGCCAGATAGGATGTATATAGAATTGGGTTAATAATAATAGGCCTATAGTATAGAGAGAGTAATAAAGAGGAATAAATAGGGACTAAGGTAGTAAGTTTAAGGAATAGTATAAAGTGCTCTATAGTAGGGGTTAAGAAAACACGTACTATAAATAAAAAACAATATTTCTATTTTATAGTATAAAATTAAATAAAAATAAGAATAGAATACTAGTCTTAATTAAAAATAGTACTAAACTATATATAGTTTAGTATTTTATAATAACTAATCTTTTTTTAAAAAAATCTCTTTTATATAAATTAGTTTTTTAATTTAACTAAGTAATCCCCGCCCTTTATACTACTCCCTAGGGCAAATCTATATTAATTTTAAAGCTACTTATAGTATAATAGTAATACTATAATACCTCTTTTTAAGTCTTATATATATTTGTAGTACCCCCTCTAGAGTAACTAATGGCCTATGGGCTACGTACTCTAGGGAATAGCCGTCTAACCACCTACCTTGTTAATCTTTTTCATCGTTAACAGCACTTAAATTTACCTACTATAACGCAACTTCTATGGATTTAAAGTAATAGGTGTTTTAATTAATTTTAACTACTAATTATGCTATTAACGCTACTAAAACTACTAATACCTTTTATATACCTCCTATATACTTAACCATCTAAACCGTTCTTTTAAACCTATTAACTCTAATTTAAACTAAACTATCCCTTTTCTTAGCTATTATATCCCTTTATAACTAATACACTATTACTACGTAAGTATAGCTAGTTTAGCTACTCCCTACTATTATTAGTATCTATCTTAATATTATTATATATAGGCCTTACTAAATATACTAATATTAATAGCCCCTTAGGGTTTTATAATACTAGTAGCTACGTTCTTTAGTTAGTTAAAGTATTTATAGTTATTTTTAGACTATAGGAAATTTATAGTAGTTCCGTTCTATTATCTATATATTATTATATTTACTTTAAGTTAATTTTTAGTAGTTTAACGGCTTAGGGTGCTAAATATAATAAAGAACACTCTTATATTATTTAAAAAATTATTTTAGTTAAGTATTAAATTAGTATTAGGGCCTATAGCTAGACTAAAGAAGTAGTTATAGTCTCTTTATAGTCCGTTTTAATCTATATAGTAATAAAATAGCTATAGTATTTATTCTAACTATAGGGGGAGTTAGTAGGTAACCTTTTATTAGGTATTATAGTAGGTAGTTTATTTAATAGGTTACTGTAGTAGTAAGGGTTGTTATATGTGTAAGTATATAGAAGACAGAGGAATTAATAAAGGCTTTACTTATAGTAGTAGTACCTTTTTCTTTAATAGTAAATACTACTAGGGCTTATTAGGCCCTATATATAGTATAATCTAACTAAAGGTTTATATAAGTAAAGGTTTATTTTAATATGTTTAACACTGTCTATTAGTAATAGTATTATTATTATTACTAGAAGAGTAGGTAAGTAGAATTATTAAGATATATACGCCCTACTAAGCTCTACTTAAGACTACTTAATAAAGCTAAAGAGGATTAAACCTACTAAATATACTCTATTAAATACTTTTATTTATTATACTACTTAATAATATATAGCTATAGTATATTCTTTTTATAATAACTTATAAAAGTATCTATAAAAGACACTACTTAAAAATATAAATAAAGACCCTTATTATAGTAAAAGGATATACTTAAGTTAAATTTACTTTATTTTAATAAATCCCTAGATTAAAAGGGGTTTACTAAAATTAAATTACTTTTAAAAATTAGTTTAAATTTATATTAAATCTATACTAAATCTCTACTATTATTATACTTAAAAAAATAATAGTATTTTTAGTAGTAAATAAAATAAAAAATAAAATAAATACTATTTATACTTAATCTCTATTCTATAGTATTAAGTAGAATTAAGAGTAAAGAAAAACCTAACTATAACTAGTAAATAGGGGCACTCTTTAAAAATTTAAAGTTAGTTAGAGTTTAGAACTAAAATAAAAGAATAGTATATATAGTTTAATAGTACTCTATACTTAAATACTTTAATTATACTTAAAACTAGTTTTACTTAAACTAAAGTAAGTACTTAAACTTATTACTTAATAGTAACTCCTTAGCTCTTTATWTATATATTTATTACAGAAGGGTCCTAAGGGTAAGTTAACGCACTACTAAGAAGCTCTATTAACTATAATCTACATTTAAAAAAAGGAAGAAATCCTATATCGTAAACCACAGCTATAAAGCCCTAAAGGCTTAGAGATTTTAGTAGTTACGTAACTCGTAATAACTTAGTTAGTACTTAAAACTATAGGGCCCTTAGTACCCATAAATACTAAAAT
>JAJHHK010000432.1:0-29158 GCA_022457145.1 Colletotrichum magnum
CAACTGATTTTTTTCGTCTCGAATTCCCCCAAAGTATGAAGCATACCAATGACCGTGCAAGGATTGACGGTGCTCATCGGCGCACCAGGCTTGATTGGAGGAATGGCTAGGCATCGTGGCCTGATGTTTCCAGCCGGTATACGATATGATGCTCCCAGTAGGACCTGAGCTGTCCGTGCCCGCCAAGCCAGCTTATGCCCTCGTCAACTCTAAAAGATTGGAATCTAACGGCGCTGTACGTGTTGTTAGAGACGGAGGCATATGTTACTGCATGAGAAGGCTCTTGTGAAATCAGTTTGTCAGATGTCTATCTCAATCTGCTTCCGCTTCGTGGCACGATCGTTTGACCTTGTGTGGGTTGCTTCCGTGTATCCAGAGACGACGATCCAGATGAAGAACGTCTGGTTTTGTTTAACTCATAAGATCTTCACCTACGCGCGTAGCAGAATACAGCTTATAGGTAATCCTTTCCCAGACGGTGACATTACTTGCTCCTTGGACCAGCACAAGCACTATGCCTGAGTTTGAAGATTGCGAAATGCATTGGAATTCATCCTGCGGCGATTCCCTCGCTGCAACTTCGTTACATTAGCAGCCACTAAATCTAATCAAAGCATTAGCCGAGGTTTGAAAGTTTGGCACTATCTAAAGTAGGTCTTTGTGAAATAAAGTTTGATCCAGAATAGAACTTCAAGCACAAAGACAGTCGAGTATGCAATGGCTTATAAACGAAACTGAGGGCAAAGAATGTTATTGTTCCTTCGAGTATCACAAGCTGTTACAACTTGTAACGTCGGCACAATCCGACCAGGCGTCTCTCTGATGTCCAAAGAAGGAAGCCAGCTCGGCTAGGAAAGAGTTATCAAGATGGAAGCCGCGATATAACCCGTGGAAGCCGCGGCAAAGAGCCAAGAATGGACGGTATAAGCGCCTGATAGAGTAGGAATGGTCTATCAAAAGGTGAATAAAACTGACAGCTGTTCCGCGTAGCCGAGGAAAGACGGATACAATATCCGGCCTGGCATTGGTGTACCAAGGCCTTGTAACAGATCACGAATTTGCAAATTCTCATCCCATCGATTCGCGATATGGGAAGTCGTTATCTTAAGGGTCCTTCCGGACGGCATCAAGTCCGGCGTCTTTTGTTGTTTTCCACTCTATCAAGAGCATACGAGAGCAGACAAGCAGATCGTCCCCGCCCCCCTCCCAACTAATGGTACCCAAGAACTGTTCAGACGAGTCTGATCTCTCCTTCTCCTCCTCCCCGATTTCCCGAACCAGTATGTCTTTCATGGCCAACACCGCACGCAGTTCGATTGATCCCGCGGAAACGGCGCTCCCGTTCGTCTGGGGCGCGCGCGGCTTCGGCAGTTGCAACCATCGTCCGATGTCCGGCTGCGCCCCACTCAGATCCGGCCCCGCCCGGACGGCCTGTAGGTCCGGGCGCCCACACAGACTCGACTTCCTATCATAATAATAATGGCGAGGTCGTTATAACGCATCCATGCGGGCGATTCGCAATGCGACTGGCTCCTGAGGAGCTGTCAGTAGTCCCGCTGATTGACCGGGAGACCCCTCGAGACATCAATGCCAAGGTTTGCCCGTCGAACCGCAACCCATGGTGTGGGCCCGGCAGTGATTAGGTAGATAAGGCGTTGTTCAGAAGACGCATATGCCTGTATCTATACCTGCGGCATATATACTAAGATCACTGACGGCATTAGTTCCCATCGATTGCCTTTAATGGACAGACGCCGCGTATCCAGGTTCCAGAAGGGCGACCTCGGCCGGGTTTCAGGGGAAGACCTTCTTCGTCAACGGCCACGGCGAGATAAACGTCCAAGAGTCGTTCGAGCGCGTGGCTGATCGCCCGTCATCCCCGCTGTCAGAAATAATTCCGTACGAGAGCTGACTAGGGGATCGAATGTGGCAGGCTTGACGGTACCAAGACGCCACAGGTGGTCTCTCGGAGGTGTCAGACTGCCGACAGCACTTACAAACAGGATCTACTTACAGCTGAGTACGAAACGGGTGGCTTGGATAGCATTTCAGAGAAACAAACGTGTATCTTATACGTACCTCTTCATTAGCAACGTTCAGATGTGGTGGGAAGGCTTTGCTATGGCAAGTCTCGTGCATCAGACCACTATTTCCAACCTCCAGGCCATCGAAGTCATAAACAGCAGGTAGCTTCCGGCATGGATCCTTACAGCGGGCGTAGCTCTGTGATCTCTATCTCTCATCGACGAAATTTTCCATCTCGGTGAGGGGTCATCCAAAGAAACACGGCTGCATGGCTTGGAACGATTCTCGACTTGATCGTGCTGGCAGCGTACCAGTGCTATCGAGGTGCCTACATCACCCCTCTCCTCTCGCCGCTGGCCCCTGAGAAATGGGCTCGGCCGCTTCGAGCAGCCCGGAAGTAGCAGCTACATCTGGGGAGACAGGGCGCCTGGCCTGTGAGTGTTTGACAGCCTCGTGCCAACCTACGTATCATCTGAAGTGGGATACTTGAGCCCGTCCTTGCAACGGCTTACGCGGCAGCTATGGAAGAAAATAAGTCGTGTTACATCTCGCACCTGAGGGCCTGGGTTTTCCCCTCCACCCCCCAGCCGGACTTGACCCCCTCTCTAGAGCTTCGCTGCGCCCGTCTTGGCGGCTATTCCTGCAGCATATAATCTCCGAGTCTCCTATTCTGGGGCTTTCTGGGGCCCTACTGACGTTAGAGCCCGGGTCTAATTTCAGAGGAGCGAATACACACCACATGAGTCTGGGCGGGCACTACGTCGCCTAGTTTGACAGCGGAGGGTAGCAAGATAATTGCCGGGACATATACAGCGATGACAAGGACACGACCCAGGACCAACATCTGTCTGTGATGATGACTGAGACAGAGGACACGATCAGCGTCTTGTAGGGCTTGACGGAGTGTCTGTGGTAGATGCCAGGTCGCCGTTTAGATCCATACTGTTGGCCCAGGCTCAAGTACAAGGGCCCTCTCCCTATTTCCATGCCTTTGAAAATACCGATCTTGGCATGTTCCTGCGGCGATTGGCGAGTATGACCGCCCATAGCCTCGACGATATGGGCTGAAAACCCTGAGGACCATTCCAGATCGGCGGGGCTGACTAGTTCCAGAGGTAAAGGGAGTTGACAGAACGCTCAACGCTGTGTACGCCGTGCAAGCTTCAGCCATTGTCTCACAGGGATCACGGCTTGCAACCGAAAGTCGCGTATCGCAGCCCGCCGTGACAGCCCAGAGTGACACAGCATGTCATCCGTTGTCGGGCTCAGCCACTCACATTCTCGAGTCTAGCACCGCTGGAGCCGAGTGACGCACCCTCCGCCAGGCATGACCGTTGCTTGTCCAAGTCTAGCTCCTGTCCCAACCTAGTCTCTGTTCCGTCGTGACCCGCGGACGGTGGGGCCCAATAGGAGGGGATGAAGAGTATGAAGACCAGATCTGATTTGTAATGCCATCAGGTGATGGACGCTCGGATTTGCGCGTCGTTGTCTGCGAACCAAGTTTGCTCTATTCTCCATGTACGCCCCTGGATCAAGACACGTCGTGCTACTCCAGTCGTTTGACACGCCTTCGCTGGAGTGTCTTTGCCACCCCCTGGATCCCAAGTGCTGAGCTATTACTACAACACGATTTCTCGCTTCACTAGGACCCACGTATATCATTGACTTGTTTATTATTATTTCTTTTCTTTTATTAATTTTTTTCTTTTTTGGGAAGGAGAGGTAAGGGGAAGCATGGTGTGTGTTAGGCCTGGACAAACGACGCGAGTGCCCTCTGCACTGATTTGTGGACGCAACGGCATTGTATAGTACAACAACAACCAACGAAGCAATTGAGTACTTTCAAGTAAGAGTCCAGTCAATGTTGCAGTTCGTTGCTTCGAGACGGCTGAAAGACAATTTAAAACTGTTCTTTGTTCTGGCCTGGACAACTCACTGTCGAAAACAAAGAAAATAGCGAGTAATTCGTGTCTCTTCGTTTAACTTTGGTGGCAGCGGAAGCGGCCGCACCTAGGGTTTCAACACGACAAGACTCTGGGCGTTGAAAAGTACGAGTGAAAATACATTGTGATCTCATGTCTGGCTGATAATGAGATTGCTGCCCAGTTTCCTCAAGTCGCCCCAACATTACGATTGAACCATTCTTGCTTGGTGGTGCAAAGAGAGGCGAGGATAAAAGACACGTAGGTACTGTTACTGCAACTGAACAGCCACATAAATGGGGGAATCACGACCAAGCTCTTGACTGGATGAAGTGTCTTTTGACTGAGTCGCCGTTTGACCCCCCCTCTCTTCCTTTCCAACGACAGCCCCTTAAGATAGTGTCGAGTCACCCCTGACGATAGAGTATATCAAATCATCCATCACAACCCCATCCTTGACGACAGCCCTGCGCATCCTCCCCTCGAGCCGAAACCCGCTCCTCTCAAGCACCTTCTGACTAGCCCCGTTCTCCGAGAACACGGCAGCCCACAACCTCTCGACCTCGACCCCCTCACTACCCAGACCACCCAGCACCCACGCCGCGAACGCCGGCACCAGCTCGCCCATGACCCCCCGGCCCCAGAACTCCTCCCCAATCCAGTACCCCAGCTCGAAGCCGCGCGCGTACACGTCCCGGCCGGGGACGAGGCCGATGCTGCCCATGGCGCGGCCGGTCGCGGGGCAGGCGATGAGCCAGTTGCGCACGGGGGCAGATTGGTTCATGGCGATCCAGGCCTCGGCGGCGGCGAGGGTGTAAGGCTGCGGGAAGGTGTTGCGGAGGAACCGCGCGACGGCTTGGGAGTCTGCTGCCTGCGCGAGGGAGGGGGCGTCGGAGGGGTGGTAGGGGCGGACGGTGCTCTTTTGGAGGGCGAGGATTGGGGTTGGTAGGTCTGGGGGGGACGACATGTTGTCGGCGGGGTTGTGGTGGTTCAGGGGATATTTCCGCGGGTTGTTTTGGTTTCGGTCGTCGATCGACTGAGTTGACAATTGAATGGCCGGGTCGAAGTTGCGTTGCGTTGCGGAAGAAAGAGAAATAAGCTTTGACAGACACTGACACCTGGGAGGGAGGAAAGATTTAAAAGCCCACGCGCGAGTGTTAGTTCCAGAAAATGTGTCATCCAATGACTCTTCCATGCGAAAAAAGGGACCCGTTGCAACGATAAGCCAGCCTGTCAGCTCTATTACGTGATTGGACTCTCTACGACCGGCGCAAAAGTTCCCAATAGCTCGAGTTGTCCACAGCAGGAAGGGGAAAATGAAAAAAAGGCTAGGCCGGTTTCTGTTCGGTAGTCGTCGGAGGTGGGCCCAATTTTTGTTAGCCGACTAGCGTACGATACGGACATGATCTCGGTGATGTCCCGCCGAGCCCAGCCGGAGGGCCGGCTTGGCACTCGAAGATTTTCCCCAGGAATGCAGCCACGTTAAACAGCCACACCGTTTGACTTTGAGGCGTCGCCTCCATGTGCTGTCACCTCCACATCGACATTGTCAGTCTGCCTAAGGAACGCGATGCGACCTGTCATATGTGACGGCGCCGTTGCATCGACAGCGGCATTTGCCACACTACAGCCCCAGGTTTCAGCCCGAGGGTGCATCGATCCCGCTGCGGTATCGCGGCGTTGCAACAGCGAGAAGCAGCTCGGGGAGTACTGCAGCTGGAGGCGGTCATCGGTATGCATTCTACAAGACAGAGGCTCTGACGGGATGCACCTGGCCGGGGTGCACGACTGGTTTCCCTTGTCGTGGGAGTTCCGGGGGTGCGGCAAGATGCCACTGGCGACCTGTCTTCTTTCCCGCGAGCTGGTCTGCCAGCAAGGCCCCCACGATACACGCAACTCCGAGGATCCGGGTAGGAAAAAAGGTCTCGAAGAAGAACCGGAACGGCCAGTTCATCAGACGAAGAAGAGGAGAGCAAAAAAGATTGGGCGAAAAAGTCAAAAAATAATCGCAGCCAATCGCTGTGAGGATTTGAGCCTCACGCGGGGGTCGAACCCGCAACCTTGAGATTAAGAGTCTCACGCTCTACCGATTGAGCTAGCAAGGCGGGTGTTTCCGGGATCAGGTGACCAAGCCGGCAAGATCGGGGCTTGTGAGCTTGGGCGGAGGCAGCCGCCCACGGCCCGCCCGCGCGGGTGCAATCGTCCGATGTCTGCGAGCTGCATATACACGCGCGGCTGCGAAACCTGAAAAGATTCGTTTGTGTCTATGAACGGGTAATAGAATTCGCTTATGCAAGAAATGGGTATAATACACTCTCGGTCTAAAAGAGCAGCAAAAAGAAACAGGAAAGAATCATCAGACCACCTCACAAGATCCACGCCGACTCGACATAGTCTTTGGTCAGGATCTGGTTCGTGTTCTGCGTGTACTTGAGCCAGCAGTACGGGTCGTCGTTGCCCTGCTCGTCCTTGTAGATGTACACGACGCCGGCGCACCGGCCCAGCTCGGTCTGCTTGTTGATGTTGAAGACGGCGCACAGGCGGACGCACTCCTCGATGTTGGACGTGGGCACCTTGCCGATGTCGTTGTAGATGTAGTCCTTGCCGCAGTCCTTCTCGAAGGTGATGTTGGCACCGGGCACCTCCCAGCGGGGCTTGGAGGAGCTGGTCGGGCACTCGCCCTTGCGGATGGCGGTGTCGGTGGGCGCGGGCTTGCTGAGGTCGAGGACGGCCTGGGCCGTCGCCGTCGCGGAGGGGGTTGCGGATGTTGTGGGCGAGGGGGTGGAGGAGGAGGAGGCTGTGAGGCTGTTGGTGGGGGTTAGCTAGGCTGGGGTCGTGAGATGAGGCAGACAGGCATGCGGGGGCTTACCTTGCGATTTCAGAGTTCTTTTGGGCGAGGACTGCGCCGAGGGCGCCTGCGACGGCGATGAGGGCGGCGAGAAGGACCAGGGCGATGATGGTCAGGAAGAAGGTCGGCTTCCGCAGCCCGCATATCCTCCCGTCGTCGTGGGCACCCTTTTCAGGCGTGGACGGGCCGGCGGAGGAGAGGTTGTTGTTCGTGTATGTCGTCTGGGAGTATTGCGTTTGCGGCGTCGTCGCGTGGTCGTAGTACGGTTGTTGTTGCTGCGATTGCGGTGGGACTTGCTGTTGCTGGAGATGTTGATGCTGGTGGAGCTGCTGCTGCTGCTCCGGGTAGTAGGGCTGGGGCGCCGAGTTGAAGTCCGGGCCGTTGTTCACCTCGATGCCGTCGGGGATGGCGCCGGCCTCCGGGCCCGGGGTGCCGTCCGGATTCTTGAGCATCTTCTCGGCCTCGGGTGTTCCTGAGAGGCTGCTGTAGGCCGTGTTTCCGTTCGAGTAGAAGTTGTCGCGCGGATGCAGCGAGGCCATCTCAGACACGGGAGGAAGGAGGAACGAGAGGCGTTCGTCTGACGGGATGAAGGAACCTTAAGTCGGGAAGTGACTGTGAGGGATGATGACGAGACGGACGGGGGTGAGACAGCAGCAGTTTGACAACACGCAGAGAGTGTGTGTGAGAGAGTGAGAGAGAGGGAAAAAAGAGAAAGATTACTGGAAGATCGAGACGTTAGAGGAAAAAAGAGTGTGAGACTTGGAAGGATTGGCAAGCGTGGCATCGCGTGGATCAGGGGGTGTCAGCGCTAAATACATGTAGTGTTGCACGGCGGCAGAAGCTAAGCTCCAAGCTCCCAAGATTTGTGGGAAGAACCACACTAGTTTACAATAGTGCCTAGTGACAAGGCCGTCCCATCACGCAACGGTAGGGCTGGCGGCAAATGAAGTGACTGATGTCGCAATACTATAGTAATTCATTTGAGCGGGGATGTTGGGACGATGCCCAGCGAAGACGAGGATGTCGATGGGGAAGCCTGCGAAGGCAGCAGAATAAACACTGAAGCAAAAATCAAGGTTCCAGCACTGAGCCCCCCTGAAGAGACGGTACTCAGCCGCTGGGCTGAACGTTCGTCGTCCAATAAAACGTGCATCGACGGCGGCGATCGGCACCGGAAATGGGTCGTCCTTGGGCGACGAAGGATGCGGACCCCGGACCGAGTCTAACACGCTCCAAAAGGCAGGGGTTTTTAGGCGGGGTCTAGGATTCCTAGCACTTTAAGCGCAAAAAGTGCAGCCTAAAAAAGGTGGTCCGGGACGCCATTGATGATGCTTCTTGGTGAGCCTCGACGGCGGCGGATTGGGCGGCCAGGCGAGACGAGTCGCGGGTGGGTGGTATTCGCTCTATCGTGACTGGTGTGTCGTGGTGTCACCGCCAACCTCCTGCGTTTGTGTGCGTTTCTTGCTGCGTTGGATCGCCGGGCTTCCAGGTTTCTGGTGATCCTTCACGTCTTGCTTTGAAATCGCGGCCGGCTGGATGGGACTTTTGGCCCCCACTGCGACCTTCCCTCCCCCACCGAAGTCTAGCGTGAAGCCATCGACAGAGACGAATGCCCGCAATACCTGGGAAAGGCTCGGATAGTGTACCAAGATCTAGCGCATTCCGAGTGATTGGATTCAGAGGTACATCGGCTTATCTAAGCTGGACATCCAAGCGCGCAGCACCTGAGTACCTACCTACTTCCGTAAGTACGTACTGATCCTCGGTGTACCCCGGACAAAGTACCCGACTCTCAAGACTGCTTCCTGGTTGTTTCCTTGCTCGAACGTCACGCTTCCGGAGAGGTTTAGAGAACAAAACAGCTCAACTTCGAACAGGTGAGTAATGAACACACAAAAGAGAAGATAGCCTCAAAGCCGACACGGTTCCCTCGGGCGCGTGCTGACGTGAAACAATGAATCCGCAGACAAGCTTCGACCGCTGCTCCTAGTGCTTTGTGGCTTGCCTAGCGGCTGTTCCCGCCCCGAGTCGCCATCCACACTCGGTCGGATAAGGGACCTCCCGGTAGAGTTGGCGCTTAGCAGCCCGCAGTCCCGCGTCTCTCGTCTGGGGAATGGAGAAGCGGTCGCATGGCGGTTGAAGCGGGAGTTTAACTCCGCCGCGCCCGGCATCTCCATGTCCATGTTCTTTTTCTGTCGCGCTTATAAGGTCCCCTCCGAAGAGCCTCCAACCTACCTAGGTAGGTAGGAAAGCTTCTTTGTCGGGTGTCATGACTTCCCCATATCACGGAAGATCCGGTATCCGGTCATCGCCCCAGTCCACTTTGTCAGAATATAGGTTGACAACACACGTTGGCTCCCGAAATACCATGGTTCATCAACATTTGGGATTGCTTCTTCAACAGAGGAACGACATTTTGGACATTAAGGATTGACGAGACTTGATAATCCCTTTGGGACGAAAGGAAGCATGTGAAGACGCCCCAAACTCTACCACCGGTGACGTCAGTTGCGCTGCTCGTCATTAGCGTGACATGCAATACCCCGAAGTCTACGTAGGACAGGTCCAAGCGTGGCAGATGTTCGTGAAGGGTGCCATTCGGAGAGCTCCATGCTTGCGAATGTCATCTTTGCAACTCTCTCTGAGCCGCTGCTTATTTGAAAACACACGAGAATAATATTGCTGCAAAGGTAGAAAGGCTGACGCTAACTAAACATGTGCCGCTGGTTCACCTACCTGGGCAACGAGGACCAGCTCCTCGAGGACCTCGTCCTCCAGCCGCGGCATGCCATCGTCAAACAAGGTAAGCTTGCCTCACACTCGGCCTCACCCCGATGCTGACTCCACCAGTCGACGAGCACTTCCTCCCCCCCGGACACACACAGTTCGACCTGTCGCAGGTCGTCGCCCCTTCCATCGCCAACAACACCGGCTCCCCGAACCCGCAGACCAACATGGACGGCTTCGGCGTCGGCTGGTACACCACCACGCAGTGCGAGTACGACCCGTCCTACCTCCCCTCCGCCCTGGGCCACGCGGCGCAGCGCCCCGTCGTGTACAAGAACGTCCGCCCGCCGCTCAACGACCTCGTCTTCGCCAGCATCGCCCGCGGTACGAGCACCCGCGCCGTTTTGGCTCACGTCCGCGCCGCGCCAGGGCTGACCCCGGTCGTCGAGACGAACTGCCACCCGTTCGCCTTTGGCCGGCACCTGTTCGCGCACAACGGCGTCCTGGGAGGCTTCGCCGCGATCCGGACCGCGGTGCTGCAGTACCTGCCGCTGCGGTACCAGGTCGCGGTCCTCGGGACGACGGACGCCGAGCACGTCGCTGCGCTGTACTTCTTCCGGCTCTGCGGGGAGGAGGGGGACTGGAATGCGCTATATGATGTTAGCGGGATGGCGAAGGCGATGAGGGAGACGATTGAGCTGCTGGAGGGGATGCGGAAGGAGTTCGCGGGGGGAGAGAAAGGTGTTCAAGAGGATAATGTGCTGAATCTGGTGGTTACCTCCGGGAGCTCGCTGGTTGCTGTCAGATATGCCAGTCCAAAGGGGTTGGAGCCGCCGAGCCTGTACTATTCGACGACGGCGGGCCCGACTCTGAACAGAAAGTACAAGGGCGCGCCGGACGACGAAATCTCCCAGAGGCAAGAGATGGTTGGTGACGACCGGATGGAAAAGGAGCGGCACGCGAAGCATGTCGTGGTGGCTAGCGAGCCGAGCACCTTCAACCCCGACGAGTGGGAGCTGGTCGAGCCCTCGCAAATGGTCTTGGTGGACCAGGATCTCTGCCTAAGTCTGGAGAACCTGTGAAAACCTATAGTGTCGCTTAATTGAACTTTGTAACGCTCTGGACTTCCACAATCGTGTCGAGTCTGCCATCGGCCGAATCGGTTTGCATCAATGGTAGGTTGCTAGACGAGCTTCCAGCCTGTGATGACGCAGCCTTGCGAGCGAGTTTTGGCTTCGGCAAGATTGCGCGGAACGTGATGCTCCTGTTTCGTTTGTTTCTGTGGTCCGGGAATGGATCGGCCTGCCCGAATGCATGGCTAATCAATAGTTCAGTCCAATACAGAGCCTGACCTGCAGGCCAGCTGTATCACTGAGCGCTGTATGTTGCGCGTGATTAATGATTGAAAACGACACTATAGTCTGTTGCAAGATCTTCGTCGTTGTCGTCGTTCGTCATCGTCGCCGTTGTCGTCGTTCGTCATCGTCGTCGTTGTCGTCGTTCGTCATCGTCGCCATCGCCGTCGTTGCCGTAGTATCAGTTATCCGCCTCGCGCCTATGGCGTTGTGCTCCTGAACCGTTGCTTGAATCCTTAGGAGGCTCCGCAGCCACTCCGCAGCCACGTGACGACGATCGGCTGGATGACCTCGACGCCACAGTGACGAGCCAACCTTTGTGAACCCTGCGTTCTCTGCTCATCTTAGTAATTTCGTTTGCCACAGTTCTCTTTAATCAAGGTTTCTCGGGAGTGCTAGGGCACAGACACCTAAGAGGCTGAAGTCTATTTCCAAGGAATTCCATTTTTCATAGTAAAAGAATCACACATACCTCAGTCATCAATACAGAGGATCTTTTTCTTCTTTCTACACACAAGACCCAATTGCGGCAGTAGGCCAGCTAGAGTTTATTTCGTTTATGCCCGTGAGTTTCAATCTCATCCAGCCTGGGCAGGACAACCTCCAAAGCCCAAAGAGGCAAAGCAAAGAAGAGAGTAGGTTGTGTTATAGGCTAGAGCCACATTGTAGATACTACGGCTACACTATTCTACTATACTAACCGCCCTACGGGGGATATCCCTTTATAATTAATTTACTTTTATAAATTTCTTCCTTTCTCCTCTTTAGCTTAAATTCTTAATCTTAAAGTACCCTTATATTAGTATATATAAAGCTTTACTTTTTATATATTTAAACTCTACTTTTATATTTTTATTAATTATACTAATAATAAAAGAATATTATTATAATATAAAACTTTTATAGTAAAGTAATAAAAATAATATTAGTATATATTTAACTAGTTTTAAAAGGACTATTAAGTTATTAGTTTAATTAGTTAAATATAAAACTAACCCCCCTATATTATAACCTATTAGTTAATAGACCTTTAATAATAACCCTATAAGGGGCTTAGTAGTTAAATAAGTATATTAGCCTATATTAGTATAATAGCCCTATAGAACAGAAAAACTTAAATATAAGTTACGTAATAATAAGTAGAACTAATATATAATAAGTAGTTTTAAWTTAAAACTAATAATACTAAGGGCGGTTTATAGTAATAAACTAATATACTTAATATTAGTCCTAAAAATAAAGGGATATATTTATAAAAAACGGAATTTATATATAAATAGAACTTAAATACTTTTAAGTCCTCCCTTTTATAGTTCTTTAGCTATTAACTTTATATTAATTTTTAAATACTTTTAGTTTTTAGTAATAACTACTATAACCCTTTTATTAAATACTTAAATTAATTACTTAAATACTTTAAACCCTTAAAATCTTTATAATAACTACTATACTATTCTTAGTATTAAACCTTAACTTTTATTAATATAACCTTATTATTAAAAAACTAGTTATAATATTTTAATAACTTCTATTTAATAAATTAACCTTTAATACTAATAAATAGTATTCTATAATATTTTCTATTAAAATACTTAAAGTTACTTTTATTTTATCTAAGTCCTTTAGTAAGTAGACCTAAAACCTTACTTAGAAACTAAGAAAGTAACGTATAAAAGATAATAGAAATAAATTTAGTAATAATAATACTAATAAGTAACTTAAATAAGCTTACTATAATATTAAGTAACTCTGAAAAATATTTAATAAATACTCTAGCTAAATAGAGGAGTTCTAGGATACTATTTAACAGACTAATAAATATATATAAGAGGTTAAAAACTAGAATAAAACCCTTTATACTACTACTAATATTATTAAAATACCTATTTATAATAAATATAAAAAACTCAAACTTAATTCCCCCGTTACTTATACTAAAACTCCTAAATAACTTAAAGAATTCCTAATTTAAGTTAAAAATTACTAAAGCTTCTATTATAATAGCTTTAAGAACAATACTAAATAAGTAATTTATACTACTACCTTTTTTTATAGTAGAGTCTTTTAATAAATTAAGCTATTTTAAGAATAGTTTTTTAAAATTAAAACTCTAAATACTTATACTACTAAAGTTAAAGATATTTTTTTAACCTTTAAAGGATTTAAATATATACTTTAAACTTTATTTTAGGACCCTAACTAGAAATAATAAACTAAGTATAACTTTACTATACTTAAATAGACTAAGTCTATAACCCACTATACTACTAAATTCTAATATATTAGTACTTAACTAGACTTTATTAAGAAGTTTAGAATCTTTATATTTTACTAAGGTTTAAAGGATAAAGTTAAAGATAAACTAGTTAAAGTTAACTACTTAAAAGACTTTTTTTAGTATACTAAACTTATAATTAAAATTAATAACTATTTTTAGGAGAAATACTATAAAAAAGAGGAATAATAACTAATAGTTAACTCTAGTAAGAAATACTAATAGCTACTTAAACAATTCTAGTACTGTAACTAAGGATAATAACCCTAGTAGAATAGCTAGTATAACTAGAATAATAACTAATAAAGTACTATTTATAAATACTACTTAGACTTAATAAACCTTAGTACTACTATATAATAAAAACTTAATAAAGAATATACTTTTAAGTATTATAACTATAATAAACTAGGATATATAACTAAGGACTACTATTAACTTAAAAAATAATAATAGTAACTAGTACTAAGAAGTAAATAACTTAATACTACTTTTAAAAAAAAAAACTATACTAAACTCTTATAAACTATATACTATAGTAATAAATATATAATTTATAGAAGTAGTAAAGAAAATGTGGAATAGTACTTTAAAAATACTAAATAGTTTAACTATAATACTATATACTTAAAAGAGAAAACCCTTACTATTACTTATAAAGTACTTTATTAAAAACTAAACTAAAAGGCTTAAAAATAGCTTAATAGTATAAGTCTATAATAAGTATACTATAACTTAATAATACCTAGTAATAAAGAAGTTAAATATAAAAATAAGTAAATTATTTAAAAACTTAATAAATTAATTAAAGAACTATAGTATACTATTAATATAAAACCTAATAAAGACTATACTAAATATACTTAAATACTACTTACTTAAAGGAACAAAAGGATAGTAGTACGCGCTAATCTACTTAAACTTAAACAACTTAACGTAAAGAATACTAAAAGAGGAAAAATTATAGTCTACTCTATAACCTAGAAAATTAAATAAAAACCTAATATACTTTATAACTTAAATAAACTTTATAATATTACTTAATAACGTACTTAAAATAAGATTACTTAGGGGGCCTAACTTAATACTTAAAACTTAAATTTTAAAGAAGAACCTCTAATATAGAAAAAAGAATAGAAATACTTATTATACATTCCCTTAAATAATAATTAATAATAAATTTTATTTTATAAAACTAACTCTATTAAAAAGACTAAGAAATAGCTACTTAAACGTATATTAAAAAACTATAAATAGCTAAATACACTATATAAAAAGTACTATAACGTTTTTTAGTTATAATACCTTAAGAACAAATATTAAGTATACTTTATAAAAAAACTTAATTTATAATTCTTCTTTTACTAAAAAAAGAAAGTACTATATAAAAATATTTACTTTATAAAAGAACTCTATATATAAATTATTTAAGAATTTAAAAAAACTAAAGAAGTAGTTTTTAAGCTAAATCCTTAGTTTTTAATATGCTGTTTATATAATAATAGTATAAACTAGTTAAAATACTATATTAACTAATATTAAGTATACTATATTAAAAAAGTATAGGCCCTTAAAAAGAAACGATTCTAAAAGGAAAAAGGAACTAACTTTATACTACTTATCCTTAATATTAAAAATACCCTTAAGAAGGGAGGAGTAGTTAAATACTTAAATAGGGATAGAATATATATAGAATAAAGGCTTAAGTAGTTAAAAAACTAAACTTACCTACTATAAAAGGATTATAATAAGTAATTATAATAAGATTTATTAGTTTAGCTATAAAAGTAAATAAGAATAATAAATACCTTTACCTTAATCTACTAGTAAATAGAATATAAGTTAGGGCCCTAATTAATAGTAGCACTTAAAGTAACTTTATATTACTATAAGTTATAAATWATTTATAACTACTATAGAATAAAAAAGAGGACCCCTATATACTCTATAATATAAAAGGAAAAGGAGTATAGTATAGTAGAGGTATTATTAATAAAGAAACTACGCCCTTTACTTTAAGCTATTACAACTAGAAGATATACTACTACTTTAATATTATAAATATTAAATACTAAAATATTATTTTAAAACTACTATAGTTATATAATAAAAACCTATAAATAAATTAAAAGGCTTATTACTTCTATTAGAATAATAAAAAGAGTTTAGTTACTAAAGGATATAGTTAACTACTAGCTTTAAATAAACTATATTATAAAATACTAATAATAATAATATTATAATTTATTACTTACTTAAAGGTTAAAGAAGTAGTTACTAGGTTGTTATATATAAAGGACTTTACTATAATATAAAAAAAACTAATTATAAAAGAAGATTAATTTATATTTATTCTAAAAAAATATAAAGTGTATAAAAAGCTATTTACTTTAATACTAAAAACAGGCTTACTAAAATATAGCGCCTTTAATTATAAAATCCCTATTAAAAAAGGATAAATACTAGTATTTAACTAAGTTTATTAGTTAAATTAGTAAGAGATAAAGGTACTTAATAAATATATTAATAAATACTTAACTAAAGACTATATTAAAAAATTAATATTATTAATAGGATACTTAATTCTATTTATATTAAAAAAGAATAGTAAACTGTAACTTTATATTAATTACTAAAGACTTAATAATATTACTATTAAAAACTAATACCTACTACTACTAATTTTAGAACTATAAAACCTACTTTATAGAGCTAACTAGTTTATAGCCCTTAATTTTAAAATAACTTATAACTTAATTAGAATTAAAAAAAGGAAGGAGTAAAAAACTGTATTTTACTTTTACTAAGGATATTTTAAGTACTTTATAAYACCCTTTAGATTTACTAATACCCTTATAACGTTTTAAAATATAATTAACTATATTCTATAAAAAAAACTTAATATTTTTATAATTATATACTTTAATAATATTTTAATTTTTTTAAAGACCTTTAAAGAATATAAATAATATATATACTAAGTTTTATAAAAACTTTAAAAAGCTAAACTCTTTATTAAACTAAAAAAAAATAAGTTTTATATATAAAAGGTAAACTACTTTAGATTTATAATTATACTTAGAATTATTAAGATGTTAAATAAAAAAATTACTATAGTTAAAAACTAGTTAATACCCTAAAATATAAAAGATATTTAATTATTCCTTAGATTTATTAATTTTTATTAATAATTCCTTAAAGGATACTTAGGAAATATTAGTGTTTTAATTAACTTTATAAAGAAAAATACTAAATAGAATTAGACGAACTAATAATAAAAAGTATTTAAGAAAATTAAAAACTAAGTTTTTAGTGAACCTATACTTATAATACTTAACTTAAACTTACCTTTTAAAGTTAAAACTAATGTATTTAATTACACTATTAGTAGATAACTTAGTTAATATAATAAAAAAGAACGCCTATACCTATACGCTTTTTATTTAAAAAAACTTAATAAATTAGAATTTAACTACTAAATTTATAATAAAGAACTTATAGTTATTATTAAAGCTTTTAAGGAATAAAGACCCTACTTTTTAGAAATAAACTATAAAGTTATAGTATATATAGACTATAAAAACCTTGTGTATTTTACTATATTTAAAGACCTTAATAAATAATAAATTAAATAGTTAGAATTCCTTTTAGAATTTAACTTTTATATTATTTATAAAAAAGAATTAAAAAACGGAAGAGTAGATACTTTTAGTAAATAATTAGACTTAAAAACAATAGTTTTAAATAAAACTTAAGTAATCTTTAAAAAGGATTTAAATAAAGACTTTATATTAACTACTTACTTTTTAATAATTACTAAATAAGTTAGTACTAGTACGTTTAAATAGATAACTAATAAGATAATTAAAACGATTTATAGTATTAGGGTATATAGATACTAAAGAGTTACTAAGACTTAAAAACGAATTAAATAATACTATACTAATAAAGTTACTAAGAAATAGGTTACTTAAGTAATTAAGTACTATAATATTTATAATAAAAGTAAACTAGTATAATATAAGTTATATAGAGAGTTATAACTACTCTCTATACTTAAAAAACTATAGTAATTTATTTCTTTTAACTTTATTATTAAACTACTATAATTAAAGAAACTACTTACTAAAAAATAGTTTAATAGTATTTTAGTTATTATTAATAAACTTACTAAATATATATACTTTATTCTATAGATTAAAGTAAGTACTACTAAGGAACTTACTTATATTTTTATAAAGTATATTCTTAGTTAATATAATTTACTATTAAAAATAGTATTAAATAGGGGAACGTAGTTTACTTCTAAGTTTTAGAAATCTCTAATTTTGTAGCTAGGATTAAAACTATAGCTATTTACTACCTTTTACTTTTAAACTAATAGATAAATAAAAAGAATTAACTAAATTCTAAAAATATACTTAAAATATTATATTAACTACTAATAAAATAATTAAGTTATATTATTATTAATAGCCTAATTTACCTATAATAGTATAATAAAAAAAAGTATATAGAACTTATTTTTTTTCCTTAATTATAGATACTAACTAACTACTTATAGAGAACTAAAAGTAGGACTATTAGTAGTAAAAGCTAAGGTTTAGATAAAATAAATAAAGGAAATTTATATAAAACTCTAGTAGGACTTAGAATTTATTAAATAATAAATATATAAATATACTAATACTTTAAGGATAAAGGGACTATTATTTAAAGAGGGAAATAGTATATACTTTATTTAACGTAATATTAAAATAAAATAACTAAGTAATAAGTTAGACTTTAAAAAACTTAAACCCTTTAAGATTATTAAAAAAATCTTAGAAGTTAACTTTAAACTCGTACTACTAAATACTATAAAATATTACTTAGTTTTCTATATTTTACTACTTAAAGGAGTACTATAAGGATTATAAATAATAAATTATATTAAAGTTAATTCTAAATAAAACTATAAAATTAAATAAATTATTAACTATGTTAATTAATAAAATAATACTAAAATTAAGTACTTAATTAAATAGAAAAACTATAAATATAAAGATAATATATAAGAACTTATATTAAACTTTACTAATATATAAAATAAACTATAAGAATACTAGACTTAGTAGTAAAAAAAGTAACGTACTTAGGTTATAAAAATACTAGTAAATAAATTATGTATCCTTTAACTTTAACCTAAAATTTAACTAATTAAGGGATTTAAAATAAAATAAATATTTTTTTATTTAAAAACACTTAATCTAAAATAAAACTAAGAACCTTTTATTAATATACTAATAACTAATAAACCTAAATTAGTAAAATTATTACTAAAACTAAATACTAACTAAAGAGGCTTGTTTTTTAACCCTACTACTTAAAAATTACTTACTATAAACCTTTTATAAGTATCTAATACTAATAATAAATTACCCTTAAAAAGGACTCTATCTTTTTAATTAATCTCTTATATACTCTACTTAAAGGCCTTAGTTTATTTTTTATAAACTTTTTTTTAAATTATATAAATATAACTTAAATAACTTACTACTTCTACTATTTAGGATTATAAGTATACGAACTTGTGATAAAGTACTAAGAACTCTTTACTAGCCTTTTTTTCTTTTTTATCCTACTCTTTTTATTAAGAATTTAACTTTTATACTATATAAAATTAGTACTATAAAGACTAACTAAAAAAGGAATAACTTATAAATAAACACAATTAAAACCCTATTATAAAACTTTTTTACTACAATATATATTTAATAGTAAATAGATTTCTTACTAAAATAATAAAGAACTTTTATATAGAAATAATGAGTATAAAGTATATTACTATTAATTAATTAAAACTTAACGTACTTAATAAGTATAGCTCTTTTATAATTTTTAATTATAGTTAAATATAATTTTAATTTTTAAATACAACTTAATATAGTATTAGTATTATAAAAAAATAAAAAAGTATAATTATAAATCCCTAACCTAAGACTAATAACCTATTTATAATAAGGTCTTAAAAATAAGACCTTTTAAAAGAAGAACTAATATTATAATTTATTAGTTAATAGACCTTTAATAATAACCCTATAAGGGGCTTAGTAGTTAAATAGGTATATTAGCTTATATTAGTATAATAGCTTTATAAAGTAAAAGAACTTAAATATAAATTACATAATAATAAATAAAACTAATATATAATAAGTAGTTCTAAATTAAAACTAATAATACTAAGGGCAGTTTATAGTAATAAACTAATATACTTAATATTAGTCCTAGGAATAAAGGGATATATTTATAGGAAACGGGACTTATATATAAATAGGACTTAAGTACTTTTAAGTCTTCTTTTTTATAACTCTTTAGTTATTAACTTTATATTAATCTTTAGATACTTTTAGTCCTTAGTAGTAACTACTATAACCCTTTTATTAGATACTTAAACTAATTACTTAAGTACTTTAAACCCTTAAGATCTTTATAGTAACTACTATACTATTTTTAGTATTAAATCTTAACTTTTATTAATATAACCTTACTATTAAAAGGCTAGCTGTAATACCCTACTATAGTACTTAAAAATATACTTTTAATAAACTAAAACTATTTTAATATTAATATAACTATAAAAGGTATATTAGTTATAAAAGTAACTAAGTCTCCTTTAATTACTCTTAACTATAAAGTTTTTTATTATAAGTCTTTTTTAAATCCCTTTAAATTTACTAGTTTATATAATAAATACCCCTTTTAAATATAGTAAATATAAAATAAAACTAATATTAATAATAACTTTTTTAGTTACTACTAAAAAATATAGTACTTTATTAATATATACTTTAAGCCTTATATATAATAAATTATAGCTAAATTTTATAAAAGTAGTAGTTATAAAAAGGACTATAATTTAAAATTATTTATAGTATACTTAAATTACTTTTATTATAACTTAAATATAGTAAACTATACTTAAGTTATACTTTTAAATATAAAAATAAAGGAAAATAAGTCCTTTATATCTTTTCTACTAAAGTTTAAATAAAACCTATTAATAGTTAAAGAAGTAGAGTAGTTTAAATATATATAAATTTTATCCCTTTATAATACTTTAATACCCTAACTATAGTTTTATATAATTTTAAAATTAACTACTTATTATTTCTATAAATATATAGTATAGCTTTAAAATATTTTATAAAAAAGTAAAGCTGCTAGGGTCTTTAAAGTGTTTATACTATAATACTACTATACTTAAAAAACAGCTTAATAGTAGGTAAATAGTAATAGTAATACCTGTATAATAAGTTTTATATAAACTACTTATAATAAAAATCGCCCTAAAGCTAAAAAGTACTTTAACTATAAAAAAATAAGTTACTTATACTAAAACTATAACTTTTAGTATAGCCCCTATACTACTAAGGTAGTAGAGAGTCTAAATAGCAAGGACGTAGTGGATGTAGTAGATAATAACTATGAATTAGAAAAAGAATAACTCTAGAGTAAAATTAAGTACTAAAGGTAATAAAAAAGAAGTAGGTTAATTAGAAAAAGTTTAAAAAAATATATAAAATAAGCGGGCCTTTTATAATACTAGTAGTAAAAGTTAATAAAAGCTACTTTACTTAAGTATTAATAAATTCTAGTTATAACGTATATACTATAGTTAATTACTAATATACCTATAAACTTTACTTACTATATATTAAGTATACTATACGTAACTTATATAAATTTACTAATAAGTCTATAAATATAACTACTAAAGGTATTATAGTATTTAATATTAAGTTAAGTAGTTATATATAATGTATTTTTATATATATAGTTAAGAGCTTAAATACTAATATTTTTTTAAAAAAACTCTAAATAGAAGAAAATAATATTACCTATAGTACGGACTAAGGTCGTGTCTACTATAGAAAAGGGAGAGTATAAATATAGCTAAAAGGTAAGAAAGAGCTAGACTATGTATAAGAAATCTAAAAGGCTTAATTCTTTAATACTACTTTTTTTAAAATAATTTATTATTAAGTAAAAGTAAAGTAAAAGTACGTAGGTTTTAAGATAATAGAAGTAGTACGGGCTATTAGTATTACTAATATTAAAAAGGCTTTAAAAAAAGAGCCTTTAAAAGACCTTAAGTAGCTTTTACTAGTATAAATACTTTAAAACTACTTAAACCTTTTTAATTCTAAAAAGGTATACCTATTACCCCGTTACTAACTTAGTACTAACTATACTATCGTCTTTTTATAAATAAAAAATAAAAAGAAAGCGCCCCTACTATAGGGGCTACTATATAGTATATTCTATAAAAAGCTCTTTATCCTACGTAATATACTAAAAAACCTTTTAAATAAAGAGTTTATTTAAACTAATAGCTTTTTAGTAAGTACCCTTATAATTTTTATATAAAAGCTAAAGAGTAAATTATAGTTCTATTATAACTACTATATACTAAATATAATTATAAAGTAAAACTAATACCTACTACTATTAATTACTAAAACGCTATAGTATATAAGTATAGTAAAGTAGTATACTAAACTAAACGTTATAGCTGTGTTTTATAAACTAAGGGTTTATAAAAAGAACGTTTTTAAAATAGTATTTTAAATATAGTATAGACTATTTAAATAGCTAGTATACCTATTTAGTCTATTAAAAGTACTAGTATTCTTTTAGTAGTATATTAATAAAACCCTTTAAAAATTTTTTAATAACTTTATTACTATATATTTAAATAATATATTAATTTATACTAGTAGGTTAAAAGATAACTATAAAGTAAAGGTTTAGTAGGTATTAAACGCCCTTTTTATAACTAGTTTAAACTTTAACTTTAAAAAGTATAAGTTCTTAGTTAAAACTATTAAGTATATTAAGTTTATACTAAAAGCTAGTAAGGAGATTATATATAACTTAAAAAAAGTATAAACTATAATTAAGTAGTTACTATTAAAAATATTAAAAGTAATATATAGCTTTTTTAGTTTTATTAACTATTACTAAGTATTTATAAATAATTATATTAATATTATAAAGCCGCTAAATAAACTTATTTATAAAGTAGTTACTTTTAATTAAAGGGCCTATTAAAAGTATACCTTTTAAAAACTAAAACACTACTTTATAAACGCCTTTATTTTATACTATTTTAATTTAAATAACTTAATAATTATTAAAACTAACTACTTAGGCTTTATTCTAAAAAAAGCTTTAATATAAAAGGACGTATAAGGGCACTATAATTAGTTATATTTTACTTATAAAAGCTTTTCTTTATTTAATATAATTACTTAATTTATAATAAAGAACTATTAGTTATAATATTATACTTTAATATATAAAATATAAAACTATAGAGTATTAATAAGTTTAAAGTTTTATTTAAMTATAAGGAGTTAAAATATTTTATAAAAAAGTAAAAGTTTATAGAAAAGTAAAGCTATTAAGTTAAAGAACTTTTAAAGTATAACTTTTATTTAAAATACTATAAAGGGTCTAAAGCTATTATTCTTAATATACTTTTATACTATAAATAGAATACTCTTTAGGGGTAGAATAATAAATAAAAATAAAGAAGGGTTATTTAAGCAATCCTTAACTTAATATAGCTTATAATAAGCTAAGTTTATTAAATAACGCTCTAAAAGTAGCTTAATAATAATATTCCTTTTTTAACTATATTTAAAAACTACTCTAAGTTCTAGGCCCTATAAAAAGAAGTATAGTATATTAATAGTAATTAAAGAGTAGCTTATTATACTATTTTAATAAAAAAGAAATCTTTTCTTTTTAATTTATACTTAAAGGTTTAAATAGTAAAGTATAGTTTTAATATACTTTAAAGGCTAACTTTTTATAACTATATTTAAGTTCTAGGGAGTAATAATACTAAAAGTATAAATAATATATTAAAGACTAGAATTATTTAGCTTTTATATAACTCTATAATATTAAAGTATTTAAACTATAATAATACCCTTAAAATAGTCGCGCGTATATACTACTAACTAGGCTAGTTTTAAGTTATTTAAAGATTTATATATAACTATAATAAGTATAAAAGAGAAATAGTTTAAAAATAAGCTAAACGTAGCCTTTTTTAACTATTACCGGTTTTAAAGTAGTTATATTATAATATAGTAATAAATTTTATAATTAAACTTCCCCCTAAAGTCCTTATAAGTACTACTAACCTTTAAGTTATAGTAAACTATTTAAGTAAGTTAATATAACTTAAACTTATAACTTCTATAAAAGTAAACGTATATATAAAACAGTTTATATATACTTAATACTAGTACTATATACTACTAAAGTAGATTATTAGTAATTTAAGAAGTAATTAAACTAGTTAATTTTAAAAACGCGTTTATTAGTAAGTAAGAATTAAGTAATAATTAAGTACTACCTTTTACTTATAAATAAATAAAACTATAAAGAGGTTTAACTAAAAAATCTAAACTATCCTATATACTATAGTTAACTATACCTAAAATAATTAAAAGCTATATTTATTATTATTAAAACTAGTACTAAATAACTATAAAGTATTTATAACTAGCCTATTACCCTTTTTTTTATTCTATAAATAATATACTAAAGCTATAGTACTAAAGAATAATATCCTATTACTAAAAGAAGAGTAAAAAGAAGCTACTAATACGTTTATTAAAAAGTTAAAAAATAGTATTAAGTTAGTATAAGCCGCTATAACTATAACGTAATAGTAAATAAAAGTTAGTACTAATATAAAAAAAGTGCTTTTAAAATAGTTTAAAATTAGTAATAAAGTATAACTTAATATAGTTAATTACTATTTACTCTATTTTTATAAAAGACTAAATTAACTATACTATAAGTATAAAGTAATTATAGTTCTTTTATTAATAGTAGTACGGCTTAATATACTAAGTAAAGTATACTTAAACTTCTATATTAGTATACTTTAATAAGCGTTTAATAACCCTCTACTAGGTTAAGTATATATAAATAACTAACTTTTATTAATTATTAAGAATAATAGTAAAGAAAAGTAGAATGTAAAGAGTATACTTATAGTATACTAAAAGTATATAGGTTATAGTTAATAGTAGGTAGTTTTTATAAAATAAAAAAGCTATATAGAACTTATATAAAAGTCTATTAATCTACTATATAATATAATTACCCTAAATAAGTATAAAGTTAAATATAAATTAACTATAGTTTATAATAGCAATTCTTAATATTAACTATAATAAAAATAAAATAAAAATAGAATAAGGGTACTGTRTAGTACTACTATAAGTTAAGTATAAAAAATAAATAGTTTAATTAAGTTAAATTTAGCTTTAGAGCTAGGAAAGCTATAGCACTTTAAGGGTATAAATAGTATAGTAATAGTAGTTAAATAGTAGTAGTAGTAAAGTATTAATAAAAAAAAGAGGAAGATATTAGCTACTAAGTAGTAGAAAGAGGAGTAGAGGAGTAGTGGGCCTAGGAACGAATTAGTAATATTTTAAAAACAAAGTAAAGGTATATTTATAGTATTAAAAAACGCTTTAGTAATAGCTATAAAATAACTAATACTAACTATAAAGTTTATAGCCTCTATAACCTACTACTTAGTAGTAGTAATAGTATACTTATTAGTAGTAGTAAAGTACTTAGTAGTAGTAACTTAGTATTTAAAGAGTATAGTACTTATAGTAGTAATAGGGGGTGTAGTGTTAGTAGTAGTAGTAGTAGTACTATAGAAGAATAAGGTAGACTTAGTAGTAGTAGAAGCCTTTTTTTTAGCCTTAATAGTCTAGTTTTTAGCTTTAAGTTAGTTAACTATAACTATATAGTATAATATAGTAGTATTATAGTATTTATACTTTTATAAATATAATTAATTAATAGACTTTTAATAGAGTAATAGTAGATATACTAAAGAAGTATAAGTTATTATATTTACTTTAGTATATATATTAATAACTATAATAATAAACTCGTTCTACTTAACTAGACTAGTAGTAGAGAACTATAAAAAGTTAGTAGTAAAAAAGTAGAGTAAAAGTATAAGTAATATATATAGTAAAGTACTTAGTTTTAACTAAAGTGCTAGTATAGTAGGAGTACTAAATAGCTTTACTAGTTATAGTTTTATTATTTATAAGTAGTAGTTTTAGTGTAGTTTAGAAATATAGATATTATAGAAAGTATATACCTTTATTAGTATAGTAGATAAGGTAGTAGTAGTTAGAGGTGTGGAAAAAGGCTAAAATAAACTAAAAGGGGGTAGTAGTAATATTAAAAAGGTGTATGGTATAGTAAAGGTATAAAGGGGAGTATAGCTTACCCTTAAGCTTAGTAGGGTTAGGGTACTTAAAGAGTAGGTAGTAAGTAGGTATAGGCTAGGTAATAGTATTATTGTTATTATTAGGGCGCGGGTACTTATAAGAGTGGGTATTAAGCTAAAAAAAGGTAGGAGGTTAGTAGTAGAAGCGCGAGAAGATTAGAATACTTATAAAAGGGGCTGTGGGGGAGTTTTTAAGGAGTATTATAGTAGTAAAGAAAGAGCTATAGAATTAAAGTATTTTATAAAAATAATAATTAGTAATACTAGAATAATAGAAAAACTATAGTATATATATATAAAAAATAATAAAGAAATAATAATAAAAGAGTTATTTTTATAATAAAAGGTTAGTAAAAATAAGTTATAGTAAAAAGGGTGTAATATATAATATTTATAGTTAATAAAAAAGGAAAAAAAATTAATAATAGAGGGGACTTTAAAGGTATAAAGATATTATTTTTTAAACGTAGAATATCCTTAGTTTTACTAAACTAATTAAAGGGTTTAAGTAAGTTACTACTTGTTAAGTAGCTTACTTAGAGTTAAGTTAAGGGAAGAGGGGGGTATTATTATAAACTAAAGTTATATTATAAATACTATAGCTATACTATTTTACTATACTAACTACTCTATAGGGGATATCCCTTTATAGTTAACCTACTTTTATAAATCTCTTTTTTTTTTCTTTTTAATTTAAATTTTTAATTTTAAAGTACCCTTATGTTAGTATATATATTATAACTCGTTAGTTATAAACAGTAGCAGACCCCACTTATAGAGAATTAGTAGTTAAAAGGATAATAAAAAACGTAACTAATACAAAACGTAGAATAACTTTCTAAAAAAAGAAAAACTATAATATAAGTTATATATTAATAAAATAAAGTACTAAGTAACTATAGTTAAAACTAAGTACTTAATAGTAATTACTAAGTACTTACTAGTAATTACTAAGTACTTACTTAATTAGTATTATACTTACTACTATAGTATAAATAAAAGAATAGAACTTATATATAAATAGGACTTAAGTACTTTAAGTCCTCCCTTTTATAGTTCTTTAACTATTAACTTTATATTAATCTTTAAATACTTTTAGTTCTTTAATAGTAACTACTATAACCCTTTTATTAAATACCTAAGCTAATTACTTAAGTACGTTAAACTTTTAAAATCTCTATAGTAACTATAGTACTATTATTAGTATTAAACCTTAACTTCTATTAATACAAACCTTACTATTAAAAGGCTAGTTATAATATTTTAATAACTCCTATTTAATAAATTAACTTTTAATACTAATAAATAGTATTTTATAATATTTTCTATTAAAATACCTAAAGTTACTCCTACTTTATCTAAATCCTTTAACAAATAAGCTTAAAACTTTATTTAAAAACTAAAAGAATAATATATAAAAAATAATAAAAATAAGTCTAGTAATAATAATACTAATAAGTAACTAAAATAAACTTACTATAATATTAAGTAACTTTAAAAACTATTTAATAAAAACTTTAATATAATAAAGGAACTTTAATAAGCTATTTAATAAGTTAATAAGTGTACTTAAAAAGTTAAAAACTAAAACAAAACCCTCTATACTACTACTAATATTATTAAAACACTTATTTATAATAAACATAAAAAACTTAAACTTAACTTACTTATTACTTATAATAAAACCCCTAAATAACTTAAAGGATTCTTAATCTAAGTTAAAAACTACTAAAACTTTTATTACAATAACTTTAAAAATAATACTAAATAAGTTATTTATACTACTATATTCCTTTATAAACGGGCTTTTTAATAAATTAAACCCTTTTAAAAATAGTTCTTTAAAGCTAAAACTCTAAATAGTTATACTACTAAAGTTAAGGATATTTTTTTAACTTTTAATAGGTTTAAGTATACCCTTTAAACTTTATTTTAAAACCCTAACTAGAAATAATAAACTAAGTATAACCTTACTATACTTAAATAAACTAAGTTTATAACTTATTATACTACTAAATTTTAATATATTAATATATAACTAAACTTTACTAAAGAATTTAGAATCTTTATATTTTACTAGAACTTAAAGGATAAAATTAAAAATAAACTTATTAAAATTAACTATCCTAAAAACTTTCTTTAGTATACTAAACTTATAATTAAAATTAATAACTATTTATAAAAAAAATACTATAAAAAAATAATAACCTAATATTAATTCTAGTAAAAAGTACTAATAGTAACTATAATAATTCTAGTACTATAACTAAAAGTAATAACTCTAATAAAATAACTAATAAAACTAAAACTATAACTAGTAAAGTACTACTTATAAATACTATATAGGCTCTATAAACTTTAGTACCACTAAATAACACAAACCTAATAAGGAATATATATTTAAGTACTATAACTATAATAAACTAAAATACATAACTAAGAATTACTACTAACTTAAAAAATAATAATAGTAGTTAGTACTAAAAAGTAAGTAACTTAATACTACTTTTAAAAAAAAGAATTATACTAAACTTTTATAAATAATATACTATAGTAATAAATATATAATTTATAAAAGTAATAAAAGAAATACTAAATAGTATTCTAAAAACACTAGTTACTCTAACTATAATATTACTAATATTCCTAAAAGAATACTTACTATTACTTATAAAGTACTTTACTAAAAACTAGCTTAAAAGATACAGAAATAACTTAATAATATAAACCTATAATAAGTAAGCTATAATTTAGTAACACTTAGTAATAAAGAAGTTAAATATAATAACAAATAAATTATTTAAAAACTTAATAAAATAATTATAAACTTCTAATATACTATTAATATAAAATCTAATAAAAACTATATAAAATATACTTAAATATTACTTATAAAGAAAAATAAAAAAATAGTAGTATATACTAATTTACCTGTACTTAAATAATTATATACTAATAATATTAAAAAGTTAAAAAGAATTATAGTATATTCTAAAGCCTAAAAAATACTATATAAATTAAATATACCTTATAACTTAAATAAACTTTATAACGTTACTTAATAACGTACTTAAAATAAAATTACTTAAAGGGCCCTACTTAATACCTAGAATTTAAACTCTAAAAAAAAACCTTTAATATAAAAAAAAAAAATAAAAGTATTTATTATACATCCCCTTAAATAATAACTAATAATAAATTCTATTCTATAAAATAAACCCTATTAAAAAAATAAAAAAATAACTATTTAAAGCTATATTAAAAAACTATAAATAGTTAAATATACTATATAAATAATACTAAAATATTTTTTAAATATAGTACTTTAAAAATAAATACTTACTATACCTTATAGAAAAACTTAACTTATAATTCTTTCTTTAAAAAAAAAAGAAGTACTATATAAAAACGTTTACTTTACTTAAAAACTCTATATATAAAGTATTTAAAAATTTAAAGGACTTAAAGAAGCAGTCTTTAAACTTAACCTAAACTTCTTAATACAATACTTATATAAAAAAAGTATAAATTAGTAAAAGTACTATATTAACTAGTWCTAAGTTTACTATATTACTAAAGTATAAATACTTAAAAAAAAGTAACTTTAAAAAAAAAAAAGAACTAGTTTTATACTACTTATCTTTAATATTAAAAGTACCCTTAAAAAAAGAAAAATAGTTA
>JAJHHK010000433.1:0-29087 GCA_022457145.1 Colletotrichum magnum
AAAGAGTTTTTAAAAATTACTATATAGTTTATAGTTTAATAATATATTATAATATATACTAATAAAAATAAAATAAACTTTTTAAATTAAATTAATTAATTATAGTAATATAGTTTAAATAGTATATTAATTATATAAAAGGTTAATAGGTAAGAGAAGAAAAAAAAGTTTAATTTAAATTAAATAGATTTAAAGAAATAATAAAAGTATATAAATAGTATTAGTAGTTTTAATAGTATTAATAGTATAATTAATAGTTTATAAATTAATTAAATATTATTAATACTTTAATTTTTATAAAGCTATATTATAATAAATATATTTATATATTAATTATTAATTAATAATAAAGTTAAAAAATATAGTAAATTATAATTAAATAAATTTATATTTAAATTACTTATATATAACTTATAAACTATTAATTATTTAAAAGGAAAAATCTTATTAAGTAGCTACAATATATATTTTTTTATTAGTTTAACCTACTTCTTTAAAATATTAACTAATTGTTAATTTACTAACGTTAAAATTAAACTACTTAAGTAGGAACTCTTGTATCTTATTTAATAGTAGATTGTTGTGATACTTTAATAGTTTAAGTAGCTTAGTATAGTACTAAATCTTTATTTTTTAGTTACTCTTATAGAATCTTTTATATTATTAAACCTTACTAATAAAGTTATATTAGTGGTAGTATGTTTGAATTGTTTAGTATATATAATTAGTAGCCCTTATAATAAAGCTATTATTAAGGTTAATAGATAGGAGTATTAGATTGATTTTAGTAAGTTAGAATATTAAGATATTTAGGGCTATTATAGTATATAGGGTAAAATATAGTTTTTAAATAACTTTATAATTAATTTTAGTAGTAGTAGTAGGATACTAATTGATGGTGGTATTGGTGGTGGTGTTAATGAAAAGCTATTGTGTGAAAAAAGTTGGATTTTTGGGTTAGATTTGGTGTTTTTGTATAGGTAAGTGTTGTTTTACTTTGGGTTTTAGAAGCTACTAATGTAATAGACTGTAGAACTTTTTAAGGCTAAGTAGGTTTTAAATATAAGATTATTATAACTTACGTTTATATTAGTTATACTTAAACTACTTTATTATAAAATATATTAATATTTATAATTAATTTTTAATTACTTAAAGTTTTAGTACTAGGCTGTAGAGTAGAACTACTTTTTAGTAAGGTATATAAAGCTTTTTATCTGTTTATTGTTCTTTATTAGTGGCTTGTTTTTGCTCTTTAACTAC
The DNA here is from genome assembly GCA_022457145.1 of Colletotrichum magnum. Classification (NCBI taxonomy): domain Eukaryota; kingdom Fungi; phylum Ascomycota; class Sordariomycetes; order Glomerellales; family Glomerellaceae; genus Colletotrichum; species Colletotrichum magnum. Next base: position 1,264 of record JAJHHK010000433.1, read on the forward strand.
TTTTTTACTTAGGTAATAGTATATAGTAAGTATTAATTAGTACTAGAGTTCCTTATGTTTATAGAGTACTAGATTGTGTAGGTACTTTACTTTTAGATTATTTTTTATAAGTTTTTTTAAAGACTTTATAGTACTAATAATATATGGTTGCTTTTTGTAATACCTTTAATTAAATTATTATTATAGATAAGTAGGTACTTACTTTTATTTGTTTAGTTATTTACTATTATTACTATAAAGTAGTGCTAGGGTTAGTTCTTTTACTTGTTATTAGTACTAACTTAATTTAACTAGGGGCTACTAAAAAAAGTAATTTAATACTTCTTTTTACTATAGGATGTGTAGGTAAAGTTACTTATAAAGTCCCTTTTTTAGTTGGATAGTTATAGTTTGGTTTTTTATAAATTTTTAGTTTTTTTGTTTTTAAATAAAATTAGTATTARGTAAATAARGGGTTYTTTAGGTTRTTAGARGTGTRTAAGGGTATTTTTAAGGGTGTTTGTAGATGTATAGGGGTTGYTTAGAAGTAGGATACTATTAGAGGTTGAACTGTTGCTAGTAGTTATGTTTTTTAGTTTAGTTTAAGTTTTTAAATTCTTAGTGTTAATTTTAATAGTAAGGGTTTCTTTATGGATTAGTAGAATTTAATTTATTACTAATAGTGTGTTAAGTTTATTATAGTTAATTGGGGATTGCGATAGTACTAAGGGATTTATAGCTACTAGTTAGGCTTAATTTTAAAATTTTTAGTACTAAGGTGTGGAGAAGTAATTTTTTATTAATTGGTAAAGAATATTCTATTACTAAGTATGAACTAACTTAAATATAGTTAATTATGGATTAAATCTTTGTTATTTAAACTTATTAACTATATCCCTTTACTTTTGTATATTTACTGTTTTTATATACTATTTTTAGTATTTATAAAGTAGGCTTAAATTATTAGTTATTACTATTAATATAAATAGGGAGGAACCCTTTGTTAATAAGCGAGAGGGATACTATTATTAATTATAGACTAACTTAAATATAGTTAATTATAGGTTAAATTTTTGTTGTTTAGACTTATTAATTATATCCCTTTACTTTTGTATATTTACTATTTTATTTATTATTCTTAGTATTTACTAAATAGGTTTAAACTATTAGTTATTATTGTTAATTTAAACTAGGAAGAATCTTTTGTTAGTAAGTAAGAGGAATACTATTGTTAATTATAAATTAACTTAAATATAGTTAATTGTGAGTTGAATCTTTATTATTTAGATTTATTTATTAAATTTATTAGAAGTATAAGTTTAAGGTTAGATTTAGGTTAACTTAAGTGTATACGTTTTTTATTTAATACTTATTTATAATAGTAAATAGATAGTTTAACTTTAACTCTAAGACGCGGATTTAAGTTAAGTAGTATATTTCTACTTTAATAGATTTAAAATAATATAATATAGTATATAATATCTTAAACTTAATATTACTTTTAGATATTTTAGTTTGTTAATATTAAAGTAGTTTTAAAGACTATAACTACTAATAGTGCTACTTTTTTGTTATTACTACTAGTTTTAGTAGGGATAGATGTATATAATTTTATACTAGGAGGATAGATTAGATAGGAGTTTGTTTTACTAGTGTGTTGTTATGTAGTACTATTAATATTAGATAGATTATGTAGTACGTATTATTTTATTAGGGGCTTAGTAGGTAGTATTTTATTAACTTTAATTACAATTGTGGTAGAAGTTATAATAGTGTACTTATATTTAGATAATGGTGTTATAACTTTATAAAAAGGTTTTTATAGATAGAACCTCTTTATATAGGGTTACGTTATATAGTAGACTAGCTTCTAGAACTAATTCTTAGTAGGCGGTATAGGATATAGTTTTACTAAGTATAGGGCCTTTTAGGTTAAAACTTAATATAGGACTTTAACTAGGATTTAAGCTAAGTAGTGCTAAATATATTAAAATAAACCTTTACTTATACGGACCTTTAGTTGGATTATACTGTATTACTGTGTTGTAATATACTATAGGGACTAATAAGTCCTAGTAGTGTTTGTGATTTAAGAAAGTAGTACTACTACTACGAGCGAGCCGTTGATTACGTCTTTTAGTAATTACTATTATATAGCCCGTTATTTACTTTATAGCTACTCCTCTGTATATTACTCTATTAGGTTTACTATTAATACTTATTTAAACTATTAAGACTTTATAATTTAAAGACTAGGTAGTTTTAAAAGTCTCTATATATACTTTATCCTTTTTCTAAAACTCTAGGTTTTTTTTTTTTTTTTTTATAATAAGTACTAAAAATAATTAACCCTTTTATACTCTTTATAAATAATATCTCCTTTTTTACTTACTCTTAACTATACTACTATAAAGTTATTTATAATAAAGGTTAATACTAAGGTATTTATACTCCTACTTTTTTTTAGTTAATAGTTTTAGATTATATAGTAGGGTCTATTTAGTTAAGCTTTTAAGTGCTTTTTAACTAATACTAGTTTATTATTTTTAATATAGCTTTAAAAAGAGTTAAATATATATTTAGTAGTATATTAAGTAAATAAATAAATAGCTTATAGGCCTACTTTTTTTTTTATAACTTATAAAGTACTACCCTAGTTATATTATATACTAATATTCTTATTAATTTAATTACTATATAGCTTTTAAAGTGTATTTTAAGATATACTTTAACCGGCTAGCCTTGGATGTGGGTTAAGCTAGCTTATATTTACTACTACTTATTAAGTTAAGTACCTTTTACTTACTTTTTTTCTAATATAAATAGGCTTTATTTACTTTTCTACTTATATACTACTAAGTTATATTAATAATAATAATAATAATAACGCGCTTTAGTACTAACTATTCTATATATAATATAGCTAAAGTAGGGATATATAAAGTTTATATAAAGTACTAGTACTAATTCTTTTTTTAGAATAGAGCCTTTTAAACTAATCTTTATTATTATATTAATAGAGTACAACAAATAACTAGTTTTAATATATACTACTATTACTGTATTTAACTCTACCGGTACTTATAGCCCCTTAAAAGGATATTACTATTCTATATTTATTAATAATAATACTCTTTTTACTATAAAAAAACTGTATATATTTCTAGAAGTTACTATACCCAACCTAACGGATATATTCTATATAGTGGAAGATATCTTTGATGCGGCTAAGACTGCTAGAATTTGATAGGAGGTTTAAAATACGTAAAAGAGGTTAATTTTTTTTGTTATACTAACTTAAAATGCTTATACTTAGGTAGTTGACTTTTTTGATTTATAGAAGGATATTATAGTTAGGCTTTTTATAAATACTCTTTTTGGCTAGTTTATTAACTAGTCCTTGTTTTTTATTATTAATTTATTTAAAGAGTTAATATAGTTTAAAAGGTAAACTAAGTTATAATATAAGTAGAGTTAAGTTGTAATATAGGCGGTTTTACTAATATAGATATTAGAGTTAATACTAAGTAATAATACTATTATATAACTAGGCGGTTTTAAGATATAGAAATTAGAATTATTATTATATAGGGCTCTTTATAACTTATATAATTACTCTTTTATTTAATGTTGTATAAATAAGTTTTAACTTGTGTTTAGTTGTATTTTATATATACTTTTACTTTTTTTACTTTACTAGTTTATACTTTTGTATTTAGTGCTAAGTGATAAGTTTATTTTAAAACTTTAAAAGTTATATAGGCTTAAAATGTTATATATACTTTTTATACTTTATTATTCTACTTTAGTATTAACTATGGGTCCTTTATAATTACTAATATTATTTTAGTATTTATAATTATTTTTTTATTAGTATATATACCTTTATATACTTTATTTATGTTTAAATTTTAGGAATATATACTTTTTAAAAACGGATTAATTTAATGGTTTATTTATAGTTTTTTGTTTTATACTTAACTTTTTTTTTATTGTATTTTTGTTTTAAGATTTATACTACTTAAGTACTTAAGTAGCTACTTTTTACTCTTTTTACTTAGGGAAAAGTGGGGTTTAAAGGTTATTTGTTTTTAAAATTGGTTTTACTTAGGTATACTTATAATCCTTTTAGATTAGAGTTATAGTATATATAAGTAAGTGTAAGTTCTTTATATTAGACTTATTTAAAGCTTAACTACTCTTAGTATTTTAGTATTATTATAAGGCCTTAAGGTATAGTAAGATATTTTTATAAATACAGTGCGTCTACTCTAGTTTAACGTTAGTCTACTACTACTTTATTCCTAATATTATTCTTTTTAATTAAGTAATTATACTAACTATATTTAGCTTAGTACTTATTTTTTATTTTATTTAAGTTTAATAAATATATTACGATTTTTTTAATACTAAACTGTATATTTTAGTATATCCCTAGACTTAATACGATAGTAAGTATATTAAATTCCTTAAGTAGGTTTTTAATAGTACGTTTTTTTTTATAGATAATATTGTTATTAAGTGTAGTATTTACTGTTTRTTAACTAAGAGTTAAATACTTGTAACTTATATAATTACTAGCTTGTTTATTTTACTATAGCTTTTACTAAATTTGTATAATATAGGTTTATAACTGTATTACTTAGTTAGTTTTAATAAAGTTAATTAGCTAATATAGTAAGTTTTTGTTAAGTAGTTAGTATTTAAAGTAATAGGGCTTACTACTATTATTATTTTTTATACTAGTATTGCTTATTATAGCCGCTTATGTATACGCTACTAATAAAGTAACTTAGTTAATTGTGTTTTATTACCTTTTTTTTTTTTTTTTTAATACTTTAGTTAACCTTAATAACTAAMGTAAATACTTACTATAATAAATACTACTGTTTTAGTTTTTAGTAAACCCCCTACTTATATACTAATATAAATATATATTATATAATTCTAACTATAGACTAAAGCTGTTTTATATACTAAGCTAAACTATATAAAAGAGGATAATATTAAACTTAGTACATAGTAGTTATTTACTTTATTTAGTATAAATAGTACTTTATAATAAACTAGTAGATTAATTATGTACTATATGATATTTATATACTAAAAGATTTACTACCTTATAAGGCGTTTTTAATGAACGTTAACTGCCGCCCGTAAGAATACTACCTATAAGAATACTATATGCGAGAATACTTTATATATTAGTAGTTTTAATACGTTATAGCCTATAGAGACTAGTAATGTTATTTTAATACGGTTATTACGAGATATTAATAGTATATCTTTACCTTTTAAGTTAAATAGTTTATTTAATTTTAATTCTATATTAACTTTTGTTATAACTAAACTTATTTATAAAGACTATAGAAAGTTCTAAGTAAAGATAATAGACTAAATTGTAGAAGATACTTAGTTTTACTATTAAGTATAGTAGAGGATAGAGAGGGGGCGATATAACTAGTTTATTAGTTAAGTAGTAGTAACTATTATATAGGGTTTACTTAGATTATATTTATAGCTAAAGTATTTTAATAGTAATATAAGAGTTATTCTATACTACTAATACGTAATTAGTAGTAAAAAAGGGAGGTTATATTTAATACTATACTCTATTTACTTTTATAAATTTATTTTTTATAGTATATTACTCCTACTACTCTAGTTCTAGTTTGTTCTAGTTTAGATATAAGTATTTTATTTTTTTAGGGTGTGTATTAATATAAACGTGTATAAACTAAATTACTTTTATTAAGACCCTTTTTAGTGTTTTATACTTTTTAAAATACGTATTTAGTATAACTAAACTAAAGTAGACTTTATTACTAATGCCTTTATCCTTAACTATATTACTGTTTTTATTATAGTTTAGCTTTTATATTTTTAATTCGCTTTTTTTTATAAAAAAAGTAATAATAATAGTAATATCTTTAAGTATAATACTAGTAATAACTAAGTCCTTTTTATTTTAGTTAATGTAAATTATTAATAACTAAGGCGGTTTAGTAATAGAGTTAATGCTAACTTTAGTATTAATTATATTAAAGTGAGTATTTACTGTGCCTCTTCTTTACTACTAATAGCTACTTTTTTTTTTATATTGGGTTAAGCTATACTATAAAGTAGTTTTAGTTTTATTATTATTAGTAGTATTAAAGTTGTTACTGTTATTAGTAAGTGTAATATATATTTTATTATAGTTGTTATTTATATAGTTTTTATTTAGGAAGCTAGTAGCTGCGTGACTTTAGTTAGTTTATTTAGTTTTATACTTTTTAGTACTTTTATATATATTACTTACTAATATTAGCTTTTTAGCTATAAAGACTTTAGGGTTGCTTTTTTTATATTATAGTAGTGGAAAAAACGTTTAGAGCTACTTATTATAAGCTTAATATTTAGTTATAGCTTAGTAGGTATACTTATTAAGGCTACTATTAATAATAAAAAGATCCTTAACTTAGTTTATTTAGACTATTAATAGAAACGTAGTTAACTTTACTTTATTATGCTCTTTAACTATAGTATTTTAGTATTAATATTATAATACGTTTTTATAAACTCTTTAGATTTTTTTAGTTATACTTTGTGTATTAATTTTGTAACTATTTGTATTAATGTCTAGTTTAAGAGTATAAAATAAATTAAACTTAAGAGTATTAATTTAATTATATATAAATATAATATATTCTAGGCTTAAGTATTAGTATTTTACTAAAGTGCGTAGTAGTAGATTAATAGGGATACTTAGTAGTTATTACTTACTTAGGTACACTACGATCTTTTATAGTTATTTCTTTTTATATTCTTTTTAAACTAGAATATTATAATTTTAAGTTTATATAGGGTATTAATAATTAAAACGGCGTTATTATAAGTATTTATTTTAAGTATAAAGTGTACTTATTATTGTTAAAGACTATGGGGAAAGTGTAGGTAGTATTAAAGAGCTATTAATATTTAAAAAACGGTAATAAGTATAGGTTTTAGTTTTATTATATTAATTATAAATAAAGAATAACTAAAAAAATAAAATATAAAGAGTATATAAAACGGGTTAGTAGTAATAGCTAGTGCTTTTAACTAGGTTTATTAATATTAAGGGCCCTGGGAGAATTATGGGTAGTATTAAAGAGTTATAGATATTTAAAAGATAGTAATGTATATATTTTTTTAGTTTTATTATATTAATTATAAAAGGTAGTAACTAGTAAAAGGAAAAGGAAAATAAAAAACTTAAAAAGTATATAGAATAGATAGGTAGTAATAGCCCTAGCCTTACTTTCCTTTTCTAGTAAAACTTATACTTAGGTTTAACTTAGTAAGTATAATAAAAAGGGTGTTCTTTTTTTTTAAAAAGTAGCTATACGTTACTAAAGGCGTTCTTTTAAAAAAAAAAAAGAATAAAAAGGATTATTAGAATTAATTAACTTATACTATTTAATAAAATAGAAAAAAAAAACTAACTAGCCTAGGATTAACTATTACTAGTTTTAAACTTATTTAAATTTAAAATATATACCTATATACTAAAAAGTATATAACTTAATAGTAGGTATTTTAATTATAACGACGAAAATAGAGGTTAAGTATAAACTACTAGTATTATTTTATTATTTTTTAACTTTATTTTAGTTTTTAGTTTCTTAGTTACTAGGATTTATCTGTGTAGTTACTACTAAACTAAGTTTTAAAACCCTTATTAATTAATATTTATATTTACTTAACTTATAAAGAAGAAGTTTCTATATGTAGGATACTATATTAAAATGTAATAATTAGTATTAGTAATAAGGATAGAAAAAATAACTAAAACTAACTTTTATTTTAAGAATATATAATATAATTCTACGTTATAACTTTTATTCTTTTTAGTTCTAAGTAGCTATATTTTATTTTTTAAGCTATAGTGGTCCCTTTAGGATTCTACTATACTTAAATTTCTATAATATAGTTAAAAGCTATTAGCTTTTATATCTCTTTAAATACATTAGTAATTAAGTTTTTTATTAAGTAGCTTTTAGTACTATATATTACTTTGTGGTTTTAGATAGTATTAATAAATTTATTCTTTATTTTAGTTGTATTTATTTAATAATTTTTTAGGAATAAGTTAATTATAGTATAAGCTGGGATATAAGTATTGTTTATAAGTGCGGTAAAATAGTTATAAAGCCCCCTGTTAATACTCCTAACTTTATTAAAATATTCTTTTAATACTAAAATTATAGGTATTTTACTTTTATCTCTATTATATATATTAGTTAATAAATTTAGTTAGGACTATTTAGTAGAAGCCTTAGTTTACTTAGTTTTTATATTATTATTAAATATTAATCCGCTTTATTTAAACTATTTATATAATACGTAAGGTATAATTGTATTTTTTAACTACTAGTTATACTAAAACTCTTTAACTCTAAAGTTTTAAAGTATAATAGTTTTTACTTTGTTAAACTAGTATATACCCCTTTTTTTTTTACTCTTAACTTTAGTATTATACTAGTTTATAGTAGTATTTACTTTATTATTATTAGTATCTTTAGTTATAGAATAGAAGGAATTATTAAGTAGTAATAGTTATAATATAAGGAAGCTATCTGTTATTATAGAGACTAACGATGTGTTTTGCTTTGAAATGAACCTTTGAATTGTTAAGGATACTTAGGTAAAGATATTAGGCTAGTCCTTATTAGACTTTTATTAAGCTTAGAGAGATTATTAGTATTAATTTAAAATAATACTTTTAATAAAATTAATTATATTTTTTTTATAGTTATTTAGTAGAATAAAGTAAAAAAAATATATAATTTTTTTTATATTTTACTACTTAAGGAACTATACTTTTAGTTATTAATATAGTATAATAGTAACTTTTTTAAAGTTAAAGGTTTAGAGGATTTTACTTTATAAACTATTTATAGCCTCCTTGTTATATATTATATTAATAGTAACGACTTTAGTAGGGCTTAGTATTTTTATATATTTTAAAGAGGGGCTGGGAATATTAATATTACTGTTTCTATAAAGGCTTATATACCGTCCGACTAAGTCTATACCGCTTTTACCTTTCTTTTTATCTACTAGCGACTAGAGGGTTATTATACTAGGGGATAAGTTACTCTTTTAATATTTTTTATTATAATACGTATTTAAGAGGGTATACTTATTACTATTTTAATTTATTAAAAGTAGCTTTTTTTTTTAGTTATAGTAGTAGACTTAGTAAAGCTAGTTTTAACTTTTAAATTGTATTCTTATATATAAGTAGCTATAAATAACTACTCTGCCCCTCTATGTAGCTAATTTGCTAGACTGTATTTATTATACGTATAAAAACTAAAAACTTTATTACTATTTTTTTTTATAAAAAGTAGCGTTTTTTTTAGTTATAGGTAGATAGGTGTAGAATCTATAATAGCCTTTTATTTTATTAAACAGCTAGTAATACGCGTTAAGTCGTTATTAAGGGTACTTTACTTTTTAAGTATCTACCTTTATAGTTTATGTACTAGTATTATTATAGTAGGTAGTTTAATTTGTTTATGTATAAGTGCAATGATTTTTTTAAGGGATACCTCTATATCTACTATACTCCTATTAAAGTTAATAATAGTTATTTAAAGCTTATATATTATTAACTAAGTACGTTCTTTACTATCCTTAGTAAATATTTTTTACTAGAGTAACTACTAAGTTATAGTAAGCTTATTACTATAAAGCCTTTAGTAGTATTATAGTATATAAAGAATATTATTTAAAAAAGCTACTATAGAKTTTAAATAGTGATTTAGTATAGTTAAGGGTATTAGTAGTAGAGTGTGGTTTTATAGTAGGTTAAATAGCTGAGTAGGTTTAATAATAAGTAAGTTTTAAGTTACTTAAGTAGGAACTAATTCTAGTTTAAGTAACTATAACTCTATATATATAACTAACTAAGTAAGTATATATTATAACTAAAAAAAGAATATAAAATAAACTAAGGCTAGTATAAATATATAGCACAACTTTACTAACTAACTAAGTATTAAGTAAGTTATTTTAAAACTATAAAGCCTTTAAATAGTATTCTAAGTATACCCAATACTACTTAAACTTATACTTATTTATTTTAATTTTAGTCCTTATTTATTTTTAGACTTTTAGTTATTTTAAAGTATATACTTAACTTTATCTACCTCTTTATAAACTAATACTAAGTTAAGAAAGATATATTTTATTCTACAAAGTACTTCGTCCCTCTCCCTATTTAAAATACTTTTAAGTAATATATTAATAGTAAGTCTAACGAGTACGGAATAGTAGCTAGCTACTAAGTAGTACTATAGTATAGTTAGTTATATATATAAATTGTTATAGTATCCTAGGTATAGCTACTTAAGCTATAGTAAGTATATTACAAATTCACCTAGTAGGGTACTTTCTAATTTAACAATCTACAGTATTAAATAAGTTAAAGATCTTAGTTTTTTAARGGGCCTAAAAACGTACTATAYCTTAGCGTTAGTAGTTAACTAAAAGCTTTTATACCTATTTACTATAGTATTACCTATTAASTATAGTACTTATTAACTATTATTTAACTATTTAGATATAAGGCTTAAGTACTATAGTTAATATAGGTATAATAAAGGGTATAGTTCTTTTGTAGTTAAGTAAAGTTAGTTAATATTAATATTAAGCCTTATAAGTGTCTTTATTTATAAAATAAGGGGGATAGAATCCTAATACTAGAGTTTTATTTAGAGGCTTTTTAGTAAAGGGAAGTAGATATCCCTTAATATACTGGATTTGTTTTCCTTAGTTGTGTTATTTAGAATAGTATAGTATATATCTAGGGTTATTAATATATTAAAAACGTAAGTAGATATAAGTTTAGGGGAGCGTATAAGGGTAATAAAGAAGAGGTTTAGTAATTTATTATGCCCCTAAGCGACTTTAGTAGTGTAGAGGCTTAAGAAGCTAGTAAGGCTAGAACTTTAGTTTATATTTAAAGGGGTAAAGTTAGGATTAAAGTTAATTTAGAGGTTTTTAATATTTTTATACTCTTAGAGGAAATACTTAACTCCTTAAATACTATAAGTCCCTTAACTACTAACTATAAAGCTATATATACGAGTGGCCTTTACTAGGTGACTAACTAGGCGATATATACTACTATAGGTAGTAATGTAGAATAAAATAGTTTTAAGGTTTTTAAAAGAATAAGTAATAAGTAGGCCTAGTTTTTTGCTAAATTGGCGCTGCGTAACTTTACTTATACCTGTGTTTAGGGTGTGTATATAGTTTATGACTTTTATAAGTAGGATTTAGAGGGGTTAATAAATAAGTTGGTTTAGCTTTATACTAGTTTATTTAGCTTTAGTAGCTAAGGTATTAAATTGTTTATTTAAGGCTATAAGATACTAAATATACTTTTTTAGGACCCTTTAGATTATTTAGAGGAGTATTTTAGATAGAAGGACCTTAATTTATACTTTAGATAAGGTTGCGTTTAGTATAGCTATACTGCTTATTGTTACTACTATTTAAGTTAAGATTAAAAGGTATATATAAAGGTTAGTATATATTAATAAAAAGGAACGGGGGCTTAGTAATACCTAGACTTGGGCACTATAAGATAGGTTATTTATTTAATATAGTTGTTAAAATATCTTTTAAGTAGGATAAGTAATATAGTGTATTTAAGTAATAGTATAGGGATTTATTAAGGGAGGGGAGGGAAAAGGTTAGGCTTTATATTTATTTATACTTTTAAAGATATATAGCTTTTAAATTAGTGGGTTTTTTAGAAAAGTATAATTATTTATAATAATATTTTTTAATTTTTAGAGTAGGGATAATAAAAGTAATTTCTATATAATAAACTAGTAGGTTTTAGTATTTATACTTCTATAATTATTAAGTCTATTATTCTAAGACTATGTATACTTAATTCTATAGTTTAGTTACTTAGACTATAACTTATGACTTTATACTTATAATTTTAGGAAATATATAGTTAATATTTAATATTACTATACTACTAAATTAATACATTATGCGCTATTATTAAACTGAGCTTAAGTCTACTTAAGTAAGCCTTTAATAGACTTTTTTTTTTTGTTATTTATAGTTTGTGTTAATAAGTGTTTTAGGATAGTCTGTAGGTACATCCTAGCTTTTAACTAGTGGAGATGTAGGAGATATAATAGTACTAACTTATTCTTAGCTATTTTTACTAGGTTTTAAAATATACTATTGTTAATTTTTTATAGTATTATAAGGGACTTGCTAAGTATTGAAACGTAGTTAGTTTTACTTTAGTCCCTAAGGGTTTAATATATTAACTAGTATGTAATACTAAGTAGGAGTATATAGAGGGGTTAATAACTTAGTGGCCTAGTAGGTAGTAAAGAATAACCCCCTTAGTTTAAAGGTGTTATATAACGCCTGCGGGACGGTTGAGTTCTTTAAACCCTAGTTATACTATAACTTAAGAATATTTAGTTTATAGAGTATTGCCTTTTTAAGGACGTTAAACTTTAATTAGCCCTTTTAATTAGTGATGTTGTAGTGCTTATAGAGTTTTATAGTTTATAAGTTATTTAAGTTATTTAATATTTTAATAAAGTTATTATTAAAGAGATTTAGCTAAACTAGGCTATAGCTTTTTTAGATACTATAAATTATAGCTCTATTAATTTTAGATTTATACTATTTTATATTATTACATAGTTATAATAATTTAGTTATTTACTAGGGGGTATAGTTAAATAGATTAGGTGTTTTTAGTTAGTTATTATAGTACTGTTTTAACTATAAAGAGTTAATAAGGCTAACTACGTTTTTGTAGAAGTTATTAAAGAAGATACTATAAAATAGTAATTTATGTTTATAAGTTTTTTATGTTGAAAGTGGTTTTGATTTAGTAATGCGATTCTTGGTTGTTGTTAGGCTTTTTGTTATAAGCTTTTTAATAAGGTATTGGTATAGTAACTTAACCTAGGCTTAGCTATAAGTTAAGTTTACTTCTGTAATTCGGGTAAGTTGTATTATAGTTTTAGTTTAGCCTTTTAGCTTCTTTTTATTAGTAGAGTCTCTATTATTAACGGGCTCTTTTTTAGTAGTAGTATTTTTTTTAATAATAAGCTTTACTTTATTAGTAGTGTTACTCTTATTAATAGGGTTCCTATTATTAGCGGGCTTTTTTTTAATAGTATCTTCCTTAATAGTAGACTCTGTTTTATTAGTAGTATTTCTTTTATTAGTAGTAGTTTTATTATTAAGGGGTATTGTTTTATAAAAAGGCCCTACTTTGTTAGTAGGTTCTGTATTATTAGTAGGCTCTATTTCGTTAGAGTTTACTTACTACTTTTTAGTCTTTAGTTTATTAGTATTAAAAGGTAATAGTTACTTTATTATTTAGTATTTTTAACTTAGGTTACTGTATTTTAAGTTAAAGTATAGCTTAACCCTAGTGTATATATTAGTGTAAATACGTTAGTAAGAAACTAGATTTTTTATTTTTATACCTATATTTAATACTACTTATATATAAGTTAATATAAAAAATAGAGTAATAACAATAGAAGTAAAAAAGGTTATATAATATTAATTTATTTATAAACTTTTTTTATACTTTATAGAGGTAAGTTATTAAAATAGTTTATATTTATGTAGAATAAAGGAAATATTAGACCTTAAGGTGTTTATAATTATAATATTAAAAGTTTATATAAGGGGTTTGTAAAGTAGGTAATATTAAAAGTGGCTTTATAGGAGGAAAAGATGTATTTAGGAAGAAGGCTTAACTATTACTACTATTACCCGCGTATAAACGGGGTACTTATAGTAGTACTAGCTACGGGGATTCCTACGTGTCTTTAATTATATAGTTAGGGTTAGTATTTTTTTTTTCTTTTTTTTAATTTTAGGTTATTTAGTTTAAAAAAGCCTATTACTTAGCTAAGTAGTTAGGTACTTAGGTTATATATACGGGCGTTTTAGCTTACTTAGGCTAGGCCGATATTTAAAGGCTATATAGTTTTAAAATCCACTTAGTGCCCCAGTACTAAGTAACAGTATTTTATTAAATACTATAGTAGTAGTTATAATTACTTATACCTAGACTGTAGTGTATATAAGACTATTTATACGCAATAGATTCTACTTTATTAATAATACTTAGCTTTTACTTATTAAACCTCTAAATTAATATTTATTTATATATATAGAGTTAAAATACAAAAGGGATTATAACTTTATTTATATAAGAGTAATATAATAGTAGTTATATATATATTAAATACTTTCTACTTTTATAATAACTATACTTAACAACTAATACTTAGTTTTTAATTAACTATTAGCCTAAAGTCCTAAAATTAATTAAAGTAGCTCTAATTAAAAAGTTTAAAAAGGACTAAAACTTTATTAATAATAAGCTTATACTTTATATACTTAAATTCCCCACTACTAGATTTAATCCCAATCTTAAACTTTAATATATAATACTATTTATAGTATAATAAAGTTTAATAAAGTCGTCCTTAGTTATAAAAAGTACCCTTAAAAGCTAGTACTTTAGTAAAGTTAACTTTATCCTTATTACTAGCCCTAACGCAATATTAAATAAAGCACTAGTTTACTACTTCTCTAAAACTAATATAAGTTAAAGTCTTTAAACGAATAAGTTAGTATTTAACTTTACTTTTATTTTTCTATTAATCTTAAGCCCTAATTTATTAGTAACTTAATAATAAAGGCCTAAATTAGGCTTTAAAGGGTATAACTATAGTTTAGTAACTCTTAACCTACTTAGTAGAAAAGTATATTAACTTTAAAGAGTAATAGTAACTAACTTTTATTTACTTATAGATTAAGTTTAGTACTACTATTAGTATACTCTTCTACTATAGTACTATAGCTATTATTAATATTAGTAACTTTAATATTTTTAGTAATAAAGTTATTTAAGTAGAATAGAACTAGGCTAGTTAGTAACGGGGCGTTAAAGGATATTCTAAATAAAAAGGTTTTTATAGTTTAGGTTTATAGTATAAGGTATACTACTATAATATTTAATAGTTATTATAGAAATAACTTTATAACTATATAGGTAGTTTTTAAATTTAAAGTACTTACCTATTATTTAACTACTTAGCGAGTTTTACTAGTACTACTACATACTTAAAATAAAATAAAATATT
Source organism: Colletotrichum magnum (assembly GCA_022457145.1). Taxonomy (NCBI): domain Eukaryota; kingdom Fungi; phylum Ascomycota; class Sordariomycetes; order Glomerellales; family Glomerellaceae; genus Colletotrichum; species Colletotrichum magnum. The sequence goes on from JAJHHK010000433.1 coordinate 16,434, forward strand.
ACTTTACTAAATAAAGACGTTAATATATTTAGGGTTTTTAAGTTTAAATTTTCTAATTTTAATTCTAATAAATAAAGGGGAATATTTTGTATTAATATATTAAAGAAGTTCTGTTACTAAGTATAAATTACGGCTTTTATAACTCTTTAAAGTTTATAACTTTAATTAATAAATAAAAGATACTAACTAAACTTAGATTTTTTAATTTTAATTTTAATAAATAAAGGGAAATATTCCACGTTAATATATTAAAGAAGTTCTGTTATTAAGTATAAATTACAGCTTTTATAACTCTTTAAAGTTTATAACTTTAATTAATAAATAAAAAATACTAGCTAGGTTTAAATTTTTTAATTTTAATTTTAATAAATAAAGGGGAATATTCTACATTAATATATTAAAAACGTTTTATTACTAAGTATAACTTATAGCTTTTATAACTCTTTAAAGTTTATAACTTTAATTAATAAATAAAAAATACTAGTTAAACTTAGATTTTTTAATTTTAATTCTAATAAATAAAGGGGAATATTCTGCGTTAATATATTAAAGAAGTTCCGTTATTAAGTATAAATTATAGCTTTTATAACTTTTTAAAGTTTATAATTTTAATTAATAAATAAAAAACACTAGCTAGGCTTAGATCTTCTAATTTTAATTTTAATAGATAAAGGGGAATATTCCGTATTAATATATTAAAGAAGTTCCGTTGCTGAGTGCAAATTACGGCTTTTATAACTCTTTAAAGTTTGCGACTTTAATTAATAAATAAAAGACACTAGTTAAGCTTAAATCTTTTAATTTTAATTTTAATAAATAAAGGGGAATATTCTGTATTAATATATTAAAGACGTTCTATTACTAAGTATAACTTATAGCTTTTATAACTTTTTAAAATTTATAACTTTAATTAATAAATAAAAGATACTAGCTAGGCTTAAATCTTTTAATTTTAATTCTAATAAATAGAGGGGAATATTCTACGTTAATATATTAAAGACGTTCCGTTACTAAGTATAACTTATGGCTTTTGTAATTCTTTAAAGTTTATAACTTTAATTAATAAATAAAAAATACTAGCTAGACTTAGATCTTTTAATTTTAATTTTAATAAATAGAGGGGAATATTTTATATTAATATATTAAAAACGTTCCGTTACTAAGTATAACTTACAGCTTTTATAATTCTTTAAAGTTTATAACTTTAATTAATAAATAAAAGACACTAGTTAAACTTAAATCTTTTAATTTTAATTTTAATAAATAAAGGGAAATATTCTGCATTAATATATTAAAAAAGTTCTATTACTAAATATAAATTATAGCTTTTATAACTTTTTAAAGTTTATAACTTTAATTAATAAATAAAAGATACTAGCTAGGCTTAAATTTTTTAATTTTGATTTTAATAAATAAAGAAGAATATTCTACGTTAATATATTAAAAAAGCTCTATTACTAAGTATAAGTTATTTTTATTAGTTTTACTAAAAAGTTATAACTATTATAGGGCTCGGTTTAAATTATTTAATTCTAGGCGTAGTAGTTTATTTTTTATAAAATTAATTAAATATTAAAAAACGCTTTAGTTTTAAATAATAAAGTAGATAATAAAATAAACCTTAATTTTATACAACTCTACCCGTAAAAGCTAGGGTAGTAGGTGTTTATAGATATAAGTAGACTTAATACTATATACGTAGTAGCCTATTAGATCCGTACTTTATTATCCTAGTATTACTTATAGTATAGTTTATCCTTAAGTAAGTACGTATACTAAGTTACTTATTTAAGTAGGTATAGGTTTAACTAAACTTTACTTTTATATTTTAACCTTAAATAGTTTTAAAAAAATAGTATTTTAGTAATTCTTTTTAACTTAACTATATATTTAATTACTAAGTATATAAAAGCTTTATATTAAAGCAAATTACTAGTATTAGTAGTATTTATCTATTCTTCTTTACTTAAATAGACTTAGATAAGTTCCTTAAGTACTTTTAGTATCTTTACTACTTCTTTTAAAACTTAAGTATCTTATTACTAGTAGAACTTATTTTAAAATTATAAGTAATTAGTTATTTAATACATAATACTTTTAAATAAACTTATACTTTTTTAACTTAGACTTTATAGGTGTTTTTTGGGACTTAAGTACGTTACTACTAGTGGAACTTGTTTTAAAAACGTAAACTAGGTATCTCGCGCGTAGAGGTTTATAAAAGACTTACGCTTAGTAAACGCCCGCTTAGTAGGCGTAGTACTAAAAGGGTAATAGGTAGGCTTAAGTATCTTTAGCTTAGTTTTTATAGTTATTTTTTTATAACTAATTAATGTACTTAAGGCGCAGGGCTTAGTATAAAAGAGATTATAAACTTTATTAGTATTTTTTTCTTTAACTTTATTAATATCCTCCTTATTACTAAAAACTAAAATAGCTTAGGGAATTTCTTCTTTTTTAAATTTATTAAAGCTTTTATTTAGTATTAGTACTACTATTAGTAGTAACTAGGATAGTTTATTACTAGGCGTTACTTACCCTTCTACGCAACAGCAAGAATTCTGTTGTAGGAAACGCCTTCTTTAAATATTTTACTATAGACTTTTTTAAAACAATTTTATTAAGTAGTTAAGAACAATTCTAAGCAGGTACTATTTAAGAAAATAGAGTTAGTTTACTATATAGTAACTATTAGTTAGGGACTCTTTAGTATTTATTGTGTTTTGCTTTATTAGTATACTTAGGAATAAAAAGGATATAGATTTTAGTTTTTTTAAAGAGTGTGATGGGTATAGGTGTAGGAAGGGGGTGTAGTTAAGAAGGATAATTTTTTAGTAGGGGTTGTTTAATTTAGACTTATATATATAGCGGCTTTATTTACTAAGAAGGCCCGGGTTATAAATTCCTTTATAGGGGTACTGTTTTAAGTTAATAAATAATTATATATTTTAAGTTAAACTATTTAAAGGTTATACGGCCTTTAAATTATATTAGGGTAAGTAGAGTCTTGCTTTAATTAGTTTTTTTAGTTTTATACGCTGAGGCTAGGTACTTAATACTACTTTACTTAGTACTTTTAAGTAGTTACTAGTTAAGTAGTAATATTTATTTAGAGTTATTACTTCTTTATAGTCCGGCTTTTTTTTTTTATTTTTTTTTTACCTTTAACTAGTTCTACTTAATATTAACTTATTTAGTATATTTAAGTAGTTACTAGTTAAAGGTAAATATTTATTTAGAGTTATTATTTTTTCCTTTTTTATTTTTTTCTTACCCTTAACCTATTCTACTTAATATTAACCCGTAGTTAGTATATTCTACTTATTAAGTAGTATGTATTTACCTATAGTTATTATTTCTTTATAGGCTTTTTTTTTTTATTCCTCCTTTACTTTTTATTTATACTACTTAGTATTAATCTACTATTAGTATATCCTATTCTATATACCGTTAACTAGAGCTATTAAATATATTATTTTTTAATAAAATAAGTATTAATAAGTATAAAGGGTAATTCTACTAATTATAGATATATTATATATAATAGTACTAATAGCCTAGAGAATAAGACTATTTATAAGAATATATTAAAGGTAGGTTATTAACCCTTTATCCCCTAAAGAAAAGAAATAATGTATTAATTAATATTACTTTTTAAGTATTAAAACTTAATATAGAAGAAAGCGGTATAACTATTCTAGGTGTTTTTAAGGTAGGTCTTAAGMCCWACCTTATTTCTAAAGCATATAGCTATTTAATTAGGATTCTTTAAGGGGCGAAGTTAAGGAGTAAGTGTAATAACTTAAACGTTATTACTTTTTCCGATCTTAAGAATACTAATAATATAAAGGGTACTAACGCCTAATCCACCTAGTTTTTTTAGTTGTTAGAGGTTATATAAAAAGCTAAATAATAGAAAATATAGAACGTTATTACTTAAAGTATTTATAATAGTAACGCTACTTCTATTTTATTACTTAAATCTTTTATTTTTAAAGCTTTTTTAAAAGATATATTAATTTATAACTATTAAATTAACGTTTTTATTAGTTTTAGTTATAGCTTTAATAAACTAGTAACTCTTACTACTTAGTTCTATTGCGCGCTAAAAACAAAGAGTATTACTATTATTAATAAAAGGTAAATTAAGTCTATTACGCTTAGTAAAAGTGTACTAAGTATTACTAGGTTTATTTTTAGTTAGTTTTTTATAAACTACTACTTTAGTTTTATTATAGTTATTTAATAGACTAATAACTATAATATTACTATTTATAGAAATAAAGTTATATAATATATAAGTAACGAGATACTAGCCCTTATTAAGATACTAGCTAGATTTATTTCTTACGTTAGTATAGTAGATTTATAGCTTAACCTTAATATTATCTAACTTAATATTAATTACTACTATATTTACTAAAACTATATAAGTTTTATTACTAAGCTATAAAGGGAATTCAATATTAGTTACTATACTTTATAGTATTTTATAAGTATTAATTTAAGGCTGTATAAGTAAAGATAATATAACGATACTATTACTAAAAAGGTTTTTTTTAATATCTTTTAAACTAACTTAAATACTATATTAAGGGTTTTTAAAAGTACTAAGTTAGTATAGTTACTTTATTATTACTAGGGCGTAAGAGCCTTTATATTTATACTAGTAAATAGGTTTAGGTACATAATTTATACCCCCTTCTTTATTAATAACTATATAGTTTAATATACGTTATACTAATTATATTATATAGTTTTAGTTATTTATTATTAGTTTTTTATATTTTTATCTTAAATTAGGTTTTTAGTAAAGTTAAAAATTATAACTAAAGTATTTTTACTTAGTTTTTTAATATACTTAAAGTTATAGTTATTACCCGCTTTATAAATAACTATCTACTCTATATTTATAAAAAGGTTATAACTAACTTAGGTCCGTTCTTTAGTAAAGACGTAATAATTACTTAATTCTTAGAGGTACTTAGTAATTTTAGTACTAAAGTAAAGTATTAAGAGCTAGGTAGTAGGTACAAGTATTGTATAAAAGGTAGACGGGGCTAGGGTTAGAGGATATAGTTTAGAGACTTAATAGGTAGATTATTACTTATAGCTAGTAAAGGGTAAATACTAACTTTTATTCTTAAGGGACTTTAACTCCTATATAAACCGGTTTTATAAAGGTAAAGATAAATTAAAGGTTAATTAATTCTATAAATAACTCGATTTATTAGTATTTACTATTTTTAATACGTAAGTAAGGAGTACGATACTATTAATAGTAATAACTGCCTTTAGGAACCTATTAAGTATATTTTATTTTAAAGCTATTTAGTTTTAAAAGTTAGTCTAGTAGGTTACGTTAGCTACGTACTAGGAAAATAAGTAAAAAAGCTCTATAGACTATAAATAGAATTGTTATAATATATTTATAAAGTAATAAATATAAAAATAATACTAATAGGAAATAATAAGTAACGCTACCCCCTATAAAATAATTATAGAATATATCTAGCTATTTTAGCGTTTTACTATATACTAAAAGTATARTCCGCGGTATAGTACTGCTACGCGTGTCTAGGGCTTATATTCTACTATCTTTATCTACGTATACTTTAAGTATCTTTACCCTTTTTTTTTTTTTTTTTAAGCTATAAGTATTCTATAACTTAGCCTTGCGCTTTTAAGACTTTACTACGGGTATAATATTTTTAACTTTATTACTTAATATATTTATAATACCTAAACCTAGTAGGTCTACTAAAGGCCTAGTAGTGTTTCTATATATAAGAGTTAGTAAGGGTTTACTTAGTAGTACTAGTATAGAGAAATATAATAATAGTTGTTTTAGGTTAAAGGGTATATGTAACGGAGTTAAATATATACTTATTAGGAGTATATTTAGATAGTTTTTATTAAGTATTAGAATAAGTATAGGTTAGTCTACTAATACTGTTATATACGTTTTTATTAGTAAATTAGGGCTTATGTGTGTTTTTTTATAAAATACCTTAATTAAATATAAATATTATAGCTGTGTTACTAGCTGTATAGGTGTATTATTATTTGAGATGTTTTACTAACTAGAGACTGGTTAATACGGTTGTTGCTTTTTTAAGGTATTTATTATATTTAAAAGATTATTGTGTTTTAATTACTTTTATGCTAGTAAAGTTGTATTTCTGTTTTATTAATTAGGGATTAGTAGCTGGTTTTGTTGATTTGGGACTGTTAGCTGCTGTTTTAGTAACGCGACTGTGTCTTTATTTTGATTATTACGGACTAGTAACTCTAGTAGTAGCGATGTAGTTATATCTCTCCTTTAATTATAAGGGGCTAGCAACTGTAGTAGTAGCTTCTGTAACTATCCTAGTTAGCTACAATAGGCTTGTTTTTCTTTATGGATTCTAGTGAGAATCTGCTGGATTTTTTTTAGCYTTATAGTTAGATTTTTTATTTTAAAGGTCTAAGATATCCCCTATAAATACTGCTGTATGTTGTTTATACTTGTTTTAAATTCTTAATATAACTCTTTAGCCTTCTAAAGTGCTTAGTTTAAGAGTTTAAGTGCCCGTTTTAGTTAATTATAAAGTACTAGTGGTTTTTTATTACTTAACTTATTTAAGTTATTAAAGGAGCTTAAACTACTTATACTATCTAAATTACTTAATAGAGAACAATCGTTTATATTAGGCATTTCCTCGTTATTTTTATTATTTTTATTATCTTTATTCTTTTTAAAAGTTTAGATGCCTAGTAATAACGATAATGTATTTAAGTCTTTTAGTAGAGAAGTATTATTAGTGTTATTAGTTTCCTCGTTTTCTATAGGTTTTTTACTAGTTGTAGTGCTTAGTACTAACGATAATGTATTAGAGTTAGGCGACTTAGGTTAAGAATAGGGGCACTAAAATAAGGCGTTATAAAATATAATAGAATTAATTATGCTTCTAATATATTAAAGCTTTTTATAGACTAGTTAGATTATATAAGTATTAATTGCTTAGTTAAGGGCGTTCTGTTTTAATACTTTAGTCTATATACCTAAGTAGCGAAATATTTATTATAAACTAGTAGCTTAAGATATAGTAGTGTTGTTATTAATTAGGGGTAACTATAGAAGGCTATTTTCTAACTAGGGATATAGAACGGTGTATTAGAGTATTTTAAATACTATTAGGTTGTAAATAGTACTGCCTTTCTGCCGTAGTATAGTAGGAACGGTGACTATTATCTCTCTACTCTATCTCTAAAATAAAAGTTATGCTACTACTTATATGCCTGTAATTTTGCTTGTGTTTTTCTAGTTAAAAAGCGAGTTAAAGTACTAAGTATTATTAATAACTCTATTAAAAAAAAAGAACCCTTAGTAGATCTTGTTAATATTAACGTTCTATTTAAGTAGTTTAGCTGCTTAGATTAGGGGGAGGGTATAGGACTTAGTGTCTTTTATTACTATTATAACTTTACTATTTGTGACTTTTATTAAGTATAGTATAATTTAAAGTTATTAGTTTAATGTTTTTAAAAGTAATATTTAAAGTACTTATAGGTTATTAAACTCTATTATTTTAGGTTTAATAAGTCTGTATTTTGTTTAGAATAGATTTTAGATAATTTCTTTTTTAAGGGGCTCTTTTTATTGTAGTACTTAAGGGCCAGTTTACTAGAGTTTAAAACTAGGGAACATTTCCTTAATTTTAGTGCAGCTGTCTATACTTTCCACCTACTGTAGTGAAGTTAAGTTACTAAACGGCTTGCGAGCATCGTTTACTTCTGTAGAGGTAATAAATAGTTTATTTTTCTATAGTAGCTATTTATTATTATTATTAGTTTAAGTAAATACTAGGTTAATATTTTATTTATAGTTTTTATTAAGGAGTTTTTTTTTACCTTTATTTTTAGTAGTAATTTTTTAAAAATTTAAAGGAAGAATTTTATACTAGCTAAGAGCTTATTTATATAAACGTTATTCTTTTGTATTATTTATAGTTAGTTATATTAAAGAGTTATGTTTAATAGAGTAAGATTAATTACTATTAACTTAGTTAAACTTAATGTCTTTTAATGTGGGGACTTGCCTATAGAATTATAAAAGAAACTGTAATAATATAGTAAGGTATAAAATTAAAGAATAAAAAAAATTTAATAGTAGGATTTACTTTATTTATATTAAATAAACCTATTTTATTATTTAAAGGTTTTTTCTTTATTTTATAAAGAATTACTAAAATAAGTTTTTTTTTTTTCCTTTAATTATATTTTAAAGTAGTTTAAAGCTAAAAGGAACAGCTGCTTCTATAATATTTATAGTAATTAACTTATACCCCCTTTTTTAAATTAATTTATAGTTTATATATATTCTTAACTTTATACTAATATAAAAACGTAGCTTAGTTATTAAAAATAAGTACTTTTATTTATATATAATAACGTTTTTTACTATAATATATATATAGGGTACTATTTATAGTTCTTTTAAGTAAGTAGCTTAGCTAGTATGTATTTAGTAGTAGGGATACGTATAGGGGCTAGTAAATAGTAATAAGATAGTTTTAGTATAGAATAATAGTTTTTTTTAACTATAAGAATCCTTATAAGGCTTAACTATAAGTAATAGTTTTACTTAAACTATATATAACTAACTTATGGGTTACCCCTGCGCGGGGCTATAAAACTATATAACTAACGGCCTTTTTAGTAGTATAGCTTTTATACTTTATATTTTATGTGTAACTAGTAGTTATATTAGTGCCTTAGCTTTTAGAGCTAGTATTTAGTATAGTGCGTTAGCTGTTTTTTAGTAGGAGCTTAGTATTAAAGTTTTTAATTATATTTTTATTAAATTTAGTATTATTTAAGTTAATTATTAAGTTTACTTTATTAATTACTTTATACTTAAGTTAGTTAGAGTTAGAATTATAGTAGATATATTAATTTTTAAGAGTTTTTATAATATACTTATTTTTAGTTTAGTAGAGATTAACTATATAGTTAATAAATATTTATTGTAGTATAGTTTAGGAGGAATCTTAGTTAGGTAGTTAAGACAGTATACTTAGTAGTTATAGAGCTTATACTTTATTATACTATATATATCTCTATAAATAATACTTACTACTTATTTAGATACTAGATTTAATAGGAGAAGCCTTTGTTAATATAATAAGTACGTAATCTTTAAAGACGTGTTTTTTTATACTATTTTAGAGTTTAGTTTTGTTTAGTAAGTAAGATAAGTAAAATAGTAGTTTAAATATTACTAGTATAGGAGTACGATGTGGAGGGAGTGTAAGGTTAGGGGTTGTGTTTAGATTTAAAAACTATATAGGCTTTATTTTAAATACTACTCTAGGAGTCTACTAGACTAATACTACTTTTATTATTTAGTTATATAGATCTTAGATACTATAACCTACTATAAGTACTTTTTAATACTTCTTATTCTAATGTATTTTTATAACTATACTCTACGCGTTTAACTAACTAAAGCCGGAGCTTATCTACTACTGTGTTCTTTATTTTATACTTTTTTAAGTATTTAAATCTTAATAATTATTTATTCTAAGTTACTACTACGTATTTTTAAAGTTACTTACTCTTTAAATAATAAATAGTAAAGTTTAGTTAGATTAAAAATAGAATMTAKATTCTATTTTAAAACTATTTAACTTTAAAATATAGGGGTAGTTAATAGGAGTATAGTTAACTACTACGCTATAAGTTAAAAGTAAGTACTATAGTTTTTAGAATTCTAGTTTAATTACTTATTTAAAAGAGGGGCGATTAAATAAATAAAAGAACTTAAAAAATCGCGACTTTTATAGGGTAAATATAAATACCAGTTTAGTTTAGATTTTTAGATTTTAAACTAAATAAATAAAAAGAAAGATTTTATATTAATATATTAAAGAAATTCTGTTATTAAGTATAAGTTACGGCTTTTATAGTTATTTAAATATTACGACTTTTATGGAGTAGTTATAAATACTAACTAGGCTTAAATTTTTAAATTTTAATTTACTACGGTTTACTATTATAGACCTAAGTACTAAGCTATATCTATAATAGTATCTGTATTAAATATTTTACTAGAGTTATTAACTATTTATCTTTTTTTTACTTAAACTATATTATTTTAAACTACTAAAACTATTAATATAACTTTGTTTTAGTATATAATATAAACCTCTATCTCTTTACTATATAATAAGGCTATATAACTTAATTTAAAATACTAATAACTACTCTAGTTTATATTTTAGTATTTATATTATTTACTAAGGTAATTTACTTTTAGGTGCTTATACTATACTTACGTTAGTATCCCGGTTTTTTATATATATGTATATATATATAGTATAATATATAAATTATTACTTTTTTTTTAGGAAGCGTTACGACTTTAAGGGCCTCTAAGACCCTTTACTTAATACTACTTATAACTAGTGTATTAGTAGTATTGACTGTACTATTCTTACTATTTAAGTTATTACTTATAATACTATTAGAACTAAGTAATATTAAGTTAGTATTAGTATTATTATTAGAGTTTAAAGAAAGATTAATTAAGTTAGCTACTTTATAAGCTTTTATTTACTTAAGGGTAATATAAAAAGCTACTAACTAGTTATTAGTATAGCTATAGTAGTATAGCTATTAAAGGTTAGGGTGACGTTACTTATAGTAGTTATGTTAATAATTAACTTTTTATTATTTTTTGTATTTTTAAAGTACTTASTAAGTACTTTAGTAAGAAATTACTATAATTATTAGTATATACTTTTATATAGGAGTAARAGTACTTTATAGTAAGTATAGTACTTTGCTTTATATTAATTTTAGCTTTTTTTTTAGTAGTAAGAGTAAGCTTTATTTTTAGCTTTTTAATTTCTACTATAAAGGTAAGGGATCTATAGATTAACTTAGGGGCCTTTATTATAGTTGTGATTTTAGTAGTAGTGTTGTAGTTTTGTGGATATTTATAGAAAATAAAGGTAATATTTCTGGGTTTAATAGAAAGGATAGGATATTAGGGCTAGGTATTATAAAAAGGAGAAAGTTTATAGTTATTATAGAGGGAAGGGAATTAGACTTATTAATAGCTGGGTTTAAAGTAATAGCTAGGAAGAAGTATACTAGGTAGGTAATTACTTATAAACTGGTAATAAAAGGTAGGTATAGAGGTTAGTATTTAGGAAAATAGAGTATAATATACTTATAGTAAGTTGTATTTAATAGCTGTGTGGTCTTTAAATACTTAATAGGTATAGCTTTTTCTAGTTTTTATAACTAGGGATATACTTTAAATAAGTAGGTACTAATTCCTTTATTTACTTACTTAACTTAATTTAATTTACTTATTTACTTCCCCTTTACTTTAACTTTTTTTTAACTTAACCTTAATCTTTCCTCTGTTCTAAAAAGTTAATAACTTTTTTATTTTTTTTTTTTTTATATTAAATACTTATATATTAATAAACTTTATTACTATATTTACTATTATTCTAATTAGTAATTAAAAGTAAAGTACTTAAATAGCTATTTATAGCCTAGACTAAACTGTATATTACTTATATATAACTATAGTAGTACTTAGTTAATATTACTATTTACTTAAGTTATTTTTAATACTATTTTTTAGAATATATAAAAAGAGGGTATTTTTAATAATAAAGCTACTACTTTTACGTAGAATTATAAGTATAATTATTTATAAATATTTAACTTCTTAGAACTAATATTTACTTAGGTATAGTTTATACTTATAATACTACTAATATAGCTATAGCTAGCCTTCTAATAGTAAGTAAGAGTAAAGTAACTATGGCCCCTAAGGGTAAGGTGCTTGTGGCCCTTAAGGGTAAAGTAACTGTGGCCCCTAAGGGTAAAGTAACTATAGCCCTTAAGGGTAAGGCGACTGTGGCTCTTAAGGGTAAGGCGACTACTACACCTAAGGGCAAAGTAGCCTAGTACTTTACTATTGTGTATAAGTTATTTAATAGTAACTCTAAAGAGGATAACTATAAGGCTATAGTTATACTTATAAAGGGCGGTACTATACTACTTATTAGTAGAGTCTGTATTATTACTCTAATTAAAGTTTTTAGTATTAAAAACTCTAGCTTTAAAAAGGATATACTAAGAAAGAGAAGTACGTATTTTACTTATGGGTAACTTAGAATCTAGTATACAGAGCTAATAAGTAAGTAGAGGTTAAAGTGGTTTTTATTAACTCTAGGGCTAAAAAGGCTTAGGGTAGTATTTAAGTTAAGTTAAAAATAAGTTAAAGAATAGTAGTTAGTAGAGGAGATACTTTAAAGTTTTAGGGAAGGTTATAGGCTATAAAGGAATACTAAACTAGTAGTAAGTAAAGAATAACGATTTTACTAAGTACTTAGTTAAATTAAAGTCTATATAGTTTTAAAACTCTTTTTTAAGTTGTATATACTTATGTCCTTATTTACTTTTAAGTACGTTTTTATAGTAGGGTAGTATATACTAAGCTATATAATACATTAATATTACATTAATATTATACTAATACTTTATTAATATTATATWWATATAATATTARTARAGTATTAAAGTTATATTAAAGTAGGTATTTAGTAGGTTATTTTAGTAAGATTTAATAAATTAATAGTAATACTA
>JAJHHK010000434.1:0-28694 GCA_022457145.1 Colletotrichum magnum
CGTTTGATAGAGGCGCTCTGCTCAGTGCCACCCCGGAAGAGATCTCCACCTCCCTTTTACGTACTGCTGTCATCGTTGTCACTCATATCTACCCGGATCTCTGTTGTCTCCAATACCCTCGGTCTCGTGACGGACGATGGGTATTGGAGACAACAGAGATCCGGGTAGATATGAGTGACAACGATGACAGCAGTACGTAAAAGGGAGGTGGAGATCTCTTCCGGGGTGGCACTGAGCAGAGCGCCTCTATCAAACGACGTTTCGTTGCGTTGCTTGGAGGACCTGACCTCTCTGTATTAACGCAAGGAAGTGAATGGCCAGACGGACCCCCCACGTGTGTGTTGTAGTATCTAGGTAGGTAGCATCCCGTCCTGCAGACTCGGGACAAACCCGAACAAAAAAAAACAATGGCCAAGGAAATGCGTTTTTTTCGAGGAGAGGGATGAAATGAGGCTGCTCCGACGTCAGACCGTCAGACGTGGCCCAGGGGACCCACCCCCTGGCGCCGACGGGTTAGAAAAACAGCTGACAAAACAGGCCATGTCGTCTTTTCTTTTGTGCTGTCCGGTGCTATTGTAGATGTCGTGCCCAGTTTCCATTGTTTGTATTTGACGGGTTTTAAAGGTCGTTTTTCCTATGGTTGCATCTTTAATGTCCAATAAAACGTTCCTAATGCTGGTCCCGGCAGGTTGTCGGACCAGATGGGCTCGGTATCGAGCCAGCGCTGCGTGGAAACGGTAGCACCCAAGCACCGACCGTTTGGCTCCGTGATGGTAAGGGCCTGACGGGAAACCAAAATCGGTCCGGTTACAGGGGAGCCTGCTGTAACTTTAGGGGGCCGCCTAGGTTTGTGTGACTGGACCCCCTTCCGGGAAAATTTCATCGCCTCATTCACTAGGCGCTGGAATTTTTTTTTCTTTCAATGTCGCCTCAGGTGTTTGGTTCCCTGAGTGGTTCCAGCGATGACTCGATGCCCTACAATGATTACACACCGTATGGCGCAGTACCGCAGTCCCTGACGCGTTTGTCTTGCCATGTTCTGACCGTCCCGTGTTATTCTCGCCGAGCCTCGCACCAGTTTTTCTGTTTCTGATGCTATCCAGATCATTCCCAGATGTCCCCTTTCTGAGCAGATTTCGATAGGAGGGACTGACTGACTCCCCACTAACCCATCTCTCGCCACTCTCCCTTGTTTACTCGGCCCTGAGATTTTGTTCTCAGGTCACACTGCCGTAATAAACGGTCACCTTTTACACTCATTGTGACGATGCCGTAGATAACACCGGGCCACTGGCAAACAGCACCTAAGAAATACTCCGAGTTTCATTATCCAGCGGCAATCAACAGCGCAGCATCGGCCCTGCCAAGTTGTTCTAGATCGTCCGTTCCCGTTCCCTGCAAACTCAACCGTCCCGCCAGCCCCTGCAAGTGCCACCCCGGAACGGACCTCTCAACCTGCCTCATCCCATTTTCCTCAATTATTTGGCCGCGATAAGTCGCTGGCCTGTCAGTGAGTCGCCTCATACCGCGGCCCCCCAGCTCCGTATTCGATGACAGCTAAACTTCCCTGGAAGGAGGCTCTACCGCAGTACACGCGTAGAGACGGTGACGGACGACACTCCGTGTAAAAGGTCCTATCAAGAATTCCTTCCAGGAATAGTTAGCTGACACCGGATAGGAGACCGGGGGCCACCGTATACCCAGGGTGTCTTCCCTTCCACCCCTGCCCACCTGGCAGTCCCCTTCTTATACCTCGTTTTGTTCCTCATCTTCTTATAACTCGTCGCATTCCATTCTTCTAGACACATTTAGAGGACATACATCCACTTCGTATCATTTTTTATCTGTCTTGGTCAACTACTAAAAGTAGTTGAAATCCACCCAGCAGATCGTCAAGTATCGCCTCACCATACCGCATCAACACCTCAGTCACATCACCATGGCCGCATCAACAGCAGAACAGGCCTTCCTCAGCGAACTCGGCCCCATAGACCTCAGCGAGCCCTTCTCTCCCGCCTTCCACAAGTTCCAGTGCCTCCCGCCCGAGCTGCGCCTGCGCATCTGGCGCCTGGCCACTCCGCGGCAGACCCTCGTCGACCGCTCCATGGACACCACCATGTCCTGGGCGCTGCATCGCCACGGTCCCGTCCCGGCAGTCCTGCACGCCTGCAGCGAGTCCCGCGCCGAGCTCCTGTACAACCCCAAAGACCGCCAGGGCGCCCGCGACGAGCAGTACGAGATGGTGCACGTCTCCCAGGCCGACGAGGACAGCGGCAGGGGCGTCTACATGAACTGCCAAAGAGACACTCTCTATCTCTACAGAGGTAAGCACACTCCCCTCGATAGCCACATCGCTCTGCAAGAAAACATCTCTGACACCGCTCCGTAGCACCTCCTCAGGGCGTCATGCCCAACGCCGCCAGCTACGCCAACGTCGAGCACCTCGCCATGGAATGGGGCCTTCGGCCCTGCTGGGTCCAGGGCCAGTGCCGCGAGGGCGTCAGGTTCATCCGCCAGTTCCCCTCCCTCAGGACGCTCACCCTCGTCGTCACCTTCAAGGTCGTCGTCCACGACGCCGACTGCTCAGCGTCGGAGAAGAGCCGCCGCGAGCGCACACAGAAGCACCGCGCCATGCGCGAGATCAAGCGCGAGATCCTGGAGGCCGTCCGGGAAAGCAGTGGTGCCACGCCCGGCTGGACGCCGCCCGAGGTGCGCGTCGTCCCGAAGACGGCATTCTGGACCCGCTAGGAGGACGGATGGCGTCCGGAGCTGGATCTCTCTAATCACCAAGTCGTTTTCTGGGAAAGTAAAAATCGGAGCAAAAGCATAGTGGTTTTTTTGGGGGGCGTTTTATTTGCATGGACGGAGCGGGTGGGGGCGTACTGGATACCAGGAATAGAGACCAAATCATACCATTATTGCCGTCGTCCGTTACTTCTGACCGTCGTCGCTGTTGTTCGTCACTGTCATCTCTGTTATCCAATTTCTTCTGTGAAGGGCAAGCTACCAACCACCGAATAAGGGAACCGGGGGCCGCCGTACACGGCGCCTCCATAGGAGACACGGGCAGATATGGTGCTCGGCAGACGAGAATATGTCTCAGTCATCGGAGTCTTTCCGCAAACCGCCCCTCGTTCGATTGTCTGCGCTTGTTTGGGTGGCACAATCTCCGAGGCCTCCCCCGGGTGTAAGCCAAAGCTGGACGGGCTCGGGAATACGAGAGCCGGGTCGGCGTCGGATTTGCTCGGGCGTCCGGGTGCATTGCGGCGCTGGAGATCCCCGGTGCTCGGAGTGTTCGTCCGTCGGGAAGGAGCTGGGATGAGATGGACTGTTTCTCTTTTTGAGACCGACGACGTCCGGCACGTCGCTCGGGTTTTTAACTGTGGGGGATTGTCCCGGGTGGACGGTGAGGGGATCGGCCCCACTGCGGCCGGAGGCCCGGCGATGGGGGACCGAAATGCTGCCTTTACAGTCGACGGCGGCTTTGAGCCCGAATCTCGCTACCTCCTTTCATATTTTCACATGCGACTAGGTTCATATTCTACAGATTTTACTTTTCTCGTTCTAGAGGCTCATCGTCCGAGCCGGCAATGTTCGAACTACGTCTTTGTCCTGCTCCTCCACCGACGTTGACTGCAATATCTAATCATTACTTGACCAAACAGTCTGAAGAGCATTTTTTACTACTTGTTGCTTGTTTCCACGGAGAAAATTTGACTCCTCCTTGCATTCCCCGGCCATGTTGACGTTTCGCCCCGGTCAGCGACATGTCGCGCGTCGCGTCGGAGAAATGATGCACCTATGACGCACTCTGCGGCTCAAATCGGCACCTCCCACATTCATCGGTAGCCGTCACCACCAATGAAGCAAGCGCTTTTCGATCGTCATCAAAAACTCACCAACTCCACCCCTCCCAGAAACACATCGACGAAATACCTATCTTGTTCTCCCAGTAACAGCAGGCAACAAGGGATATCGAAACGACATCCAGAGAGAGGGACATAGGTAGCGAGAAAGAGAACGAGCACCTACCTGATTCACGCAAAAACAAATCACAACCACCCCGCTCCAGAATGCAGCCCTCGAGACTCGCGATCCGCCGCGTCGTCGCATCGCCGGCCGTCTTTCCCCGCGCGACGCCCCTCGCGGCCGGAAGACAACAGGTGCGACGGGTCACCAACAAGCCCGACGACGGCGACCTCGGCGGGCCGGGCGGGCAGGAGCCCGTCCCCTCCAACAGCGGCGTGTCACAGAGCTGGTGAGTCACCTCAAACACCTCCCAAGAGGTCTTGGGATGGTCAGAAAGAGCTTTTCTGACTGGGAAGCAACGCAGGCCCACGATTGCCGCCATCGGCGGAGTCGCGCTCCTCGTGGGAGGGTACCTGGTCCATCTCACCGGCAAGCCGAACGGTCAGGTGAAGGCCGGGGGAGAGTTTGATCAGCTGGCGGAGAAGGTTGTGCCTCGGAAGTGAGGGGGGGTTTAGGGCGGAATTTTTCCGTGCGCTGCTTAATGGAGATGCAGAACGAGGAGACGAATGTTTGAGGCTGGGCAGGTCTGAGAATGGTTCCATGACCGGTCATGCGATTAAAACGGTTTAATATTCAACATCGTGGCAGTCACGGCGGATTGTCATCGGCCGTTGATGAACGAACATTATGTGTCCCTGAATTCTTATAGACTCCTGCTTCATGAGACTTTCCGACGCTGAGATCCAGAAAATACAACACTGAGATAATCAGGCTGACATCAACACACGCCCCAAGTCAACCTTCCGTCTCATTTTCAACTAGACCACGGTCGAAGGATTGAAGGCAACAAGTGCGATTGAGGAGGCCGGCAGGTTCAACTCTCCGTCATGCACGCTGGTATAGCTGACGTTTCCCTCAGGCCGTCCCGAGAGAGTCTCGAAGCTTTGCCCTGCCCAGGTCCTGTTCAAATGATCAGCCACGGTCGCAAATCAAGACGCGAGGTTTGGAATGGCCACTCACAGTCCTGTGTGCGACGTCGTCCTCTCGGCCAGCAGGAACTTGGCAGTAGCAGGCCGGCCGGCAAGATCCCCCCGCAGCTTGACGTTGATGCTCGGCCTCTCCGAGTCGCCGAGGTGAACCTGGGTGTTGAGGACCACGAGACGCGCGAGCTCCCTGTCCTCCCAGATCCCGTACGCCGTGAGGCTGAGGTTGGTGGTGGGGATCTCGGCCACGAAGGAGCGTCCCGACTTCCCGACGGCCTCGTTGACGACCAGGAACGCGTGGTACGAGGGCAGGATGTGCGGGTCCGTGATGTTGAGGCCGTCGTCCGAGTCCTTCGTCGGCTGGATGGCGTTGTACCTGAACCCGACGCCGTGGTGGAAATGGAGCCGTTGGATGCCGGAAGACGCCCCGAGGAGCATCCAGTCCGTCGCCCACAGGGCACTCTCGACCGTATTGCTGAGACCGGGCTGGCCGTGACTAGAACGTTGTCAGTGCCATGATATGACCAAATATAAGTCGCCTTGAATGAGCAACCTACTTTGCGTACGAGTTTGTTTCCGCCTACGCCTGGGTTAGCCTAAGGAGTGGTGATAGGTGGGGTCAAGGGGGGCATACCAAGATATAGTCCAGCCCAGCCGAGCGAACCGCCCCGACTCCCGACGTTCTAGTCGTCATGTTGTTTCTAACCGAAATCTTGTCCATCAGCTCTCCGGGCCGCACCAAGCGTCGAGGTCGAAGCCCCCAGAGTAGGCGTGCTCGGTGAACTGAGACGTGCTGCGCCCGATTTCCGGGCTGTCGGTCATCCCAGCTTGCAGGAAACCCGCAGACGTCCACTCAGGCGATTGAAACCCGGTGAAGGCTCCAGGCGAGAGCGTCGGCATCCCCGACCCCGGGGTTCCAAAGTCAATCTCCTCGCTGACGGCCTCTGCGTACCGCACCCAAGTCTCCGTGTAGTTGAAGACGTCCCATTCCGGCCCGTAAGGTCCCCGATGCTGGCCGTAGCGGGTGGGACCGAAGAAGTCGGGCTCGTTCCCGAGCTCGACGTTGGCGAGTCGAACCTGGCACGTCGCGTTCGCACGGCTTCCCTGGAACGTGTCCGCCAGCAGGCGGGCCTGGGCCGTCGTCTCGGTGATGTTGAGCGCCTTCAGGTTGAGCCCCCACATCAGGGGCGTCCCGGCAGGCAGGTTGCCCGACAGGGCGTAAAAGTCCCGGCCGATGAAGATGCGGTCTGCTTCCGGGTTGGGCACCTGGGCCGTGGGCTCCGGGAAGGTCTTGCTCATCACTTGCAGGCTGAGGTCGACCGTGGCTCTGTCCTGGGAGTTGGCCCCGACCCTGATGAACGGCATGTGCCCGGTGCGCTCTGCGAGGTTGTGGAGGAGCTGGTTGAAGTACTCGTTCGGCTTTCCGACTTCTTGGCCAGCCCAGTCGGGCCATCGGTCCATTTCCAGACTGAATGCCGCGAGGTGAGGCGAGAGCTTTTCAGCCCATGCTGGTCGTTGTCTTGGAAGATGTAAAGTAAGGTTGTACTCAGTTCCAGCAGCAAGAGCGCCGCTGGTGACCTGTAAGGCCAGAAGTACTGTGATCAAAGGGTGTCGAATGAAATCCATTGTAACAATAAGAATATCATGGGAAATAAGGCAGTCCGAGTTGTCTCCATTGTCTCTGCTATTATGTACGCTCGGCGGGTGTAGTTGAGGGCGAATTACACAGCCGAAAGAATCATCCACAGCATCTTCAAGAACACAACCCCCACGCCAGATCCGAGCAAGTTGCGGGGAAGGGTTCTGCTATGGTATGCTGGAAAGCCTTGTGAGACTGTTGATTCAAGCTTTCTGGAACATTGTTCCTCGAATCAGGCATGGAAAACGCCCCAGTCTTGCACATGTTACTGACATGGTTCCCCGCAAAAGCTTGACTACTTCCAGAACACTTATGCTGCTCTGACGGTAAAC
The DNA here is from genome assembly GCA_022457145.1 of Colletotrichum magnum. Taxonomy (NCBI): domain Eukaryota; kingdom Fungi; phylum Ascomycota; class Sordariomycetes; order Glomerellales; family Glomerellaceae; genus Colletotrichum; species Colletotrichum magnum. Next base: position 6,924 of record JAJHHK010000434.1, read on the forward strand.
TGTCAGCTGAACGGCACGTCCAATGAGCAACTCTGGAGTAAGAATACGCGTATTATTTGGAAGTGAGCAGCCAGCAGCCACCGAACGTCCATCGAACTGTCAAGCAATCGATACGATGTCCGCGTATAAGCACTACCGCTACTTCGTATCCCGGGCTTGGCTGGAGGGCTTTAGGCCAGCCCGAGTCTCCACGACACCTGAGATTCTCCTTGATGCCATCCATCCTTCCCGGGAAACGACAGCCCGAGGCTCACAGTGCGCCGGTGCGCATAGGCTACCAAGGTGAAAATTAATGGCCTGCTAAGCAATTTGCCCGGAAAAGGACACCCTGAGGCGTTGCGCGGTCTTTAAACTTCTCCGTGACTGTATGAGTGCTGTTGGTTTCAAGGCTTCAAAATTGAGGGTCCATAATGATTGCCTCCCAAACTACAGTCGACATTCACTGCTGAAGAGTTTGGCATTCAAGATAAACAAAGACGCTGGTGACAATAAGGTAAGCCGACTGATAAATATAAACTACTAGACAATGTAAACATCCAATAGGTATTAGCAGTAGACACTCAACTACTTACCTTTCACAGAGGCTATGTGTTTATGTTCGAACACAACGGCCTTTGATCGGTCTCAAAGGCGGACAAAGCAAATAACAGCAAGTCATGAGATTGTTCTCGATATCGAGGTCCTACAACAGCCTTGTTCTGGGCCAAGAATAGTGAATCACGTTCTTTCCCTTCAACCAAACAACAGAATGGCAGTGGTGTTTGTCTAGGTAACAATCACATTGTTCACTGACACACCAGTTGTACAGTCATGGAGGTATTAACAGATTGAGGTACTTAAGGACCCTCATGACTTCTCTTTCCATGGATCCAGAAGCCAGAGCAAGCAAGCAGCAGCAAGAACAACAGATCACAAAAAAACACCGATCATCACTTTACACACAAACCAGCAACCAATTCAACTCCACTCACCAACATGTGCATCCGGTACATCTGCGACGAGAAGTGCTCCCGGTGCAACCAGGTGATGAACACTTACGTCCGCAACTTTCACTGCGAGGAGCGCACCATGGTTTCCGTCTCTGACGACCCCGCGGTCCCCCGACGACCTTATTGCCCACGAGGCCAGGTGATGCGCCAGGAGGGCCTCCTTCCGTACTGCCGCCGCTGTGGACCGCCGACTAGACGTACCCTAGGCTTCCCCGAATTCCGAGACTAAATTTGCAATGGGTAGTACGCGTCTGCTTTTAGGGTATAGAGTTAGTTTTGGCTGAAAATTAGACTGTTAATCGTTTGCCGTTCGTCAAGTAGGTACCATAATACTACTGGTTTTCCGTCTCTGAAAGTGGCTTAATTACCATGTTCAGTTGTTTATTGAAGCAAAATTTATTGGCGTCAGAAAGCCGTAAAACGCTTCAGTTGAATGTTGTCACGCGGCGAAGAGCGTGGTATTCGTATGAACATGTTGTTACTCTGACGCTCCTGCTGCCTAATGGATGGCCTCGGGCCAGCATTTCAAGTCCTAAACCGTGATATCTCTTGCGATACTGCTTATTCGGATATAGGCAAACTGTTGAGTCTTAAACAGATGTACCCTGAATTCAAAGTCGATCAGAACGAGCACATGGCGCTACCTCTGCTCCGGCAGCAATCTGTCAGGCCATCGAGATTCGAGGTCCAACACTCCGTCTAGACGTTTATCGACATTAGCTTCTTACTTTGACAGCTTGCCAGTGCGGGATCGGTTGGGACCTACACCGTCATATCGTCCTCCAACGCAGCAGGCCTGCGTCTGGTCATTGTGGTTGTTGACTTGTCCCAGAGAGTTGCTCGTGCAGCAGGAACCGGACGTCTGGGCGAGCGCGCTAAAGACATGTTAGTATAGCTAGTGAGAGAAGCAGTGGTAACGCAGATTCAGACCCAAAGACGAAGAGCCCTGTGGAGAGAAACGAAGCGATCCGCATTTTTAAGTTGGAAAGAAGTGCGTAAGGTGGTCAAGCGGCGATGGTTTGTGAGAATCTGAGTTGGTGCGTGAGAGTAGATGGATGCTTTCTTGACGATAAGTTAAGAAAGAAAAACAGCCGATGTATTGATTTTACGAGACTTGTCTTAACTCATAGGTAAGTGAATTGACTCAGGGAGTGCCGGCAGGGCCGGCTACGTACGGAGCAAATGGACCTAGAAACCCGGGGAGTGCCTGGATACCACGACCGATCGAGCTCCCGAGCATCGCGAAAGAAGTTCCTCCCGCTCTCCACTTATAACGTAGACCTTGACTCGTGCATCTTGACCAGAGCTCAATCAAATGGCACCTTGGCGTGCGGCAGTTCGTTGCGATGATGACTCCATCTAATGAGCCTAACTAACCTCGCGCATTGCTTGCCTCGGTGGCTAGTTCCGAAAGCGAGAAAGATGAATCCGCCGTCTTGTCATGTTCAGGGGCTCAAATTGTGGTTATCTAGGCTGTTAATCTATTTAAGTTCGTTAGCAATGCGGCTGTGCCAAAGCTCGCTTAGTCGCTCTTGTCTTTTGTCCTCAGCAAATATCCACCTACGGAGCATCAAGCTAGAACAAGGTCCTCAGAGACCGACCCTTCGAAACCTATACCGCATCGAGTAAGAGTCACAGACGACATATTGTTCACAGAGCTGTCGCGGATACACTTGATTCAGTTTACGTAGAACTCCGAAAACGGAACTGGACTACCTACCGAACCAAGGAACGGTGCCTAATCCAATCTCTTCAAGTCAAGATATGATACTCCCTTCAAACCCGCGTCTTAACGGTAACATACGAATCAAAAACGGGATATCACGCAGATGCTACTAGAGTTGTGAAGAGAACGTGGAAAAGAGCCATATGTAGTATGTGTAGCCGAACAGCGACTGCTCATAAGTCGTAGAACCTAGCAAGTTGATGACACACAGCCCTAGACGCAGAGTCAAACTGAGCACCCAAAGCAAAATGACAGCTCTTATATTCGCACCTAAGCCCTGCTTGATCTCTATATAAGGCACCCCATTCCCAAACTTCCTACCTTAAAATTCAGGGCCGTGTCTAAAACGACGCCACCGGCGAATGATACCATGCGCGCTACGAGGCCGGTCTCGTTGGCCCAGTCGTTGGATGATGTCCAGCTGCTGAGGTCGCCCAGGGGATGCGATGCGACGAGCGAGAGGAGATGGGTTACGACGAACCAAAGGAGGCAGGTTGCGACGCGTCGGTGGAGACGGGTTACGACGAGTCGGCGGGGACGGGTTACGACGTGTCGGAGGGGATGGATGACGACGAGTTGGAGGAGATGGGTGACGACGAGTTGGAGGGGAGGGATCACGACGAGGTGGAGGGGAAGTTCGAGTTATTTGAGGGAGGGTCCGGGGAAGTAGCTGAGGATGTTCAGCAGGAAGCCGAATGTGTCGCGGGGGATGTCCAGCTGTGTCTTGGATCCAGTGTGAGGGCGATGGAGGCCGTCCAAGCGAGGAATACCTAGGCGGCAGCTCCTCGGATGCTTGCTGGTGGGAAGAATGTGAAGGCCGCGGTCGGGGAGCAAGGCCGCGCTGAGGGATAGCGAATCTTGGGTGTGCCGTCAACCGAATCACGGTGTCCTGATCTTCGGGTGCGTTGTTCTGCTGAAGACACTGATCGCAGTGGTGATAGAATGTCTCCTTCAGGTATCGCTCGGTGGTGTATCGACACCACTTCTCAGGGGTTCGGCCTGGTCGCTCGATCTCTACTAATCCTGGACAATTGTTCACCCATTCGTTGGCAGTCTGCCGCCCGCAGCAGTAGAAGGTGTTGACGTATTGTCCGATTTTGCACATTTCTCTCGTCAGCAGGCTGTAAAAAGTAGAACAACTTACGTGCCCTAGGTGATGTCTTGTCGTCGTGTTTGTTTGTGGTTTCTGGGTTGCTTCAATTGCTTGAGTTGCTTGAGTTGCTGTAGTTGCTTGGGTTGTTTGAGTTGCTCGAGTTTCTTGGTTTGGATGAGAGAGGGAGTGGAAGGGCTACAAGGCCTATTAAATAGTCAAACCTTCATTTTCTGCGTCCTTCTCGTGTCTTATTTGGGGCATTGGAGAGGTTATGGGATGGAACAATGCTTTCTGAGTCTTTTTGTTCCAGCTCGATCGCAATAGATCTTGAACAATTGTGATGGTGGGACAGATCGTCGTCTGAGTTTGAGACAAAGCCTTACGCATTCAGCATGTATAATATTCTGACATTACATACATTGAACTTTTGAAAGATCACAACGCCACACATATTCTTTGTTAAAGAGTGGGAGGGGGAGCCTTGGATGAAATTGTTCATATGCAAGCCTCATACATTCTATAAGCTTTGTTGTAGAGTTAAATACAAGTTCTAATGACGAAGACAACCTGTCGACAATAGCATTGAAGAAGACTTAGCGTAACCTTTAGTCCTTCGTAGATGATTATGCAACATCCACGCAGCAACCCAAGACAAAAATAACAAAATGCGTAGCGAGAATTAAGTACTACATTAATCATTCAACTTCTATGTATCTACTTCTCAACTCCCACGCCCAGAGCCGAACTTGATCTGTTATACTTGTGATTGTTTTCATACCGAGTTCTACTGAATCGATTGTATACTTGAGCGTAAGTGCCTATTAGTTTGTGTCCTACTAATTGATCAAATTGCCCCACGAATGCTGGTTACAGGGACTTTGATTCCGCTGTGATGCGAGTAAACAATATCTTGCTAATCTTCATTCACTGACAAGGTACTCATTCGAATTTATTAAATGACTTTGATGGAGTGACGCAAGGTACTCACGTGCTGCCAAGAGTTAGAAACCAAGGCTCTGAGACATTCATTTTCGTCAACGGCAGGATTTACTGGATACTCGAACACTAATAAGAGACACCTTTCCAATGTTGACGAGCATATTCTAGCCAATTGTTCGACGGAATTCTGTTGGAGCAAGGGGTGTCTAAATTGCCAGCTTTGTAACGACCGGGGAACGACATGCCAGGCAACATTGATAAAGATGGAAATTTCGCGCTCTCTCTCTGACGATCCCTCTTCACATGCGAAGGACGACTGATCCACGCCGCCACGTAATCTGGAGATTCAACAGCCCTACGGCCAGGCTCCAGTATTTTCCCTCGTTCGGCTTGGGAATTGCCGTTAGCCGACACAGCCGGAGAGAAATCTACGGAGACGGAACATTTCGTTCGACCCAGGCTACTTCCTAACATGAACTAGCTTACGGCGCCATAAGGCGGGGCCCGCGTGGCCTCGAGATTGATGTTTCGTGGCGCCCCAGCCGGGGTGGTGATCCTTCTAGGTGGAGGAATAATCGATAGGGGTGGATGGAGTGATGAGATATCCCAGACATACTCAAGGTTCTTCTGTCAGGCATCGTCATATTCGAAGGCCTTGGCTTGCATTATCTCCTTCTCAATCCATCGCTCTCTTGAACATGCCGTCAGACGTCCAAGTGACAACAAAATGGTGATTGCCCGTCGGCAGGAACCTCATCCATGCCCAGCTTAGATCCGCTCGGCCCGGGGTCCACCACTGGTCACGAAAGTTTGGATGCGTGTGTGAAATTGGCGCACCGAGTTCCGAGGGGGGTATAGTAGCCGTGCCCCCTTCACTGCATCCGTGGAGTAGGATTGTCGGTGACTGCCTGGGTACACGTGTAGGACCGAGGGCCTGAACCCCGCGGGAGCCTGCAGAAGGATCTCTCGACTTGCAAGGTACGCATTGCCGTTTCTGAGGTCGTGTTGCAGCAGCGACTAGGTTGCAAGGTCTCACGGATGGAGTGGCTACATGCAATGTCCTCCTGTAGCCTGTCTCTTTCCAAGAGCAGGATGGCGCCAGCATCACCTTACAATCTGTCGCGCAAGGGGCGTGTGGTAGTAGGCCTCCAAGCAGGCGGAGATTCCGCCTCGAATCAGCGTGGACGGGACCAAGAAAACTGCGCCTCAATGGCCAAGGGTCGTAACGATGGATCCCAATCGAGTTCGGCAACAGCTTGTCCCGGATCAAGGCCCGATATGCGTCCTTAATTGGTTGGAGCGGAGCAATGTTCGATGATCACTACTCAGAACTAGACCATGTAGGATGAAGGTCCACGTATGAAATGCCAGTCCCATCGAATTCCAATCCTTCTGATCAATACTAGAGTTCATTGCCCTGACATCTGGTCGTTGGTCTATAGTCAGCGGTACATACCGCAATTCTTGATGTCAAAATGGCCAGGAACGACTGGGATCTTCGAATCCGAAGGATTCCCTACATTTAGGGCAGAAGCTCTATCCAAATGTATTAGATACGCAAGTCACAGAACCCATGTATGGCAGGAAATAGTGCGACTCTATCCATTCAAAACAGCTTCTTATTTCCACACCTTACTTATGCTCTCTGGGTTGCTTGATTATTTTAACGTTGCTAAAGTTTCACTAAATCATTTTAAGTGTAAGTAATATTTGAATCTTTTGATCTATTTTAACAATGCTGTAATCAAGCCCATTCAATGTTACGAACTGTGATTCAGCAGAGCAAAAGTCCAGCCTCCATTGGTATGAATTGGTTTGCAGGTAGAAAGACTGAATCACTCCTCGGCTGCTGAAAGAAGAATAAAAGCAGACTCTATCTTCAGAATTTGCAGTTCTTCACCCAAACAGGAATCTTGACATCAAACGCCAGCCGACTTCCTTCAAGTCTCTCTCTTTTCACAATGATGGAACGATTTATCGCGTTGCTGGTTCCGACCCCTAGCACCATTTCCCCCAGCCGACCCGCCACCATCATGAACACCACAGAAAGAACGGCGAGTGCATGTCATTGTGTTATACGGGAGCACCGCTGCACCGCCTGCCATGCTCTAAATACAGCTGAAATTGTCATCCACCACGGCAGTAATCACTCTGGCGCTTGCAACTGGGATACCAGCTATATCCATATGCCGATACCACCCCATCTGTGCGACGTCTGCCTTGACCGCCTTGAGAGGGAGAAGAACGGGGTTGACGAAACATGGATTGTTATTGAGCAAGAGGAGACAACGAGTTGTGATGGCTCAAGAGGAGAAGAGAATGACATGGATGAAACTTGGATTCTTATTAGATCAGAGGAATTGGGTGGCTCACAAGGAAGCAAGGATACTTGAACAACAAGGTGGCAGCTGCGGAAATAGGGGATGGGAAGTGGAGAGCTGCAAGCCGGCATGTTTGTATGCAGTTACTTGGTTGTAACAGGAGAATGGTCAATCAAAGTTAGTACACCATCGATCAGCAGTTCATCTATTCATAGATCATAGATGCAGCTACTGAGTCGCATTTCCTTTCCAACCAATATGTTCTCAGTCCCAAAGATATTTACAAAAGTTCGCCACCAACAACCCAATCATCGGTGAATGACAGCAGATATCAAGCTTGGTTTGACATCGCCATGAAATCAAGCTTGCATGAAGTTGGTGAAAATACTTGTTCATGATTCATAAGAGGATCTCACTCTTCAAGCCTGGCTCAGCACCTTGAAGCCCATGTGGAGGTCGCGGGCCCGGATCTTGTGGCCCTCGGCAGGGGGTCCGGTGATGAGGTTCTGCGCCTCGTCGATCATGTTGACAACCTTGAGGATGTCATCCTGCGTCACCGGCTGGGCCTTCTTGACCCAGCCGAGCTCCGAGGGAAGTCGTTCGTTCTCTGTAGGCAGAGTGTCAGTCATTGGAGGATTCAATTATTCTCATGTGGTAGGTAACACTCGCCAAGTGTTGTTCAAATGGGCAAAAACTTACGGAAAAAGTACTCGACCAGCTTCTTCTCGACAGTGCCGGCAGACATGTCGCCGAAGGCGATGATCGGGGCGGCCACCTCGCCGAGGCTGAAGTTCTCCACCGTCGCGGTGAAGGTGTAGTTGGGGTTGAAGGCCCGCGAGGTGACCTGGCGCGCGATCTTGCTGTTGGCCAGCATCTTGGCGTCCATGACGTCGGCGGTCCAGTAGGCCCTGGACTCGTCGAAGACGGACTGATTGAAGATGTGGTTGCTGCCGAAGAAGGCATCGGTGCGGCTAGGAGTGTCACGTCAGTATCTAATGCACGTTGGTATCTGAGTGGCAAGGCATTCTCACCTCAGACTGGCATCGTGCTCCAGGACGTTGTGGCGGTTGAGGTGGTCCCTTTGAGAACACGTCAGTTGGTGCTCCATTGATCACAAGATCTCGCCAACAACTTACAGAGTGAAGAAGGTGGAGTTGGGCTCAGGGTTAGCAACCAGAGCCATCTGGAACATCAGAGTCCCCAAAGACTGGTTAAAGTTGAGACCTTCGTTCAGGGCCGTGACGACCGTGTCCTGGGTAAGGTTCCTGCCGTCTCGAGGAAGGAAGCCGTGGTTGGCCAGGGTGTTCATCATAGGGCAAGGGCCGCGGACTGCAATGACGAGATGTCAGCTCCCAATATCACATAACGAGGAGCTACCGCAATCAACATACAGTCATCCGGGCCGGCGGGAGCCCATTCGCCAGGGTTGGCTCGCTTGAAGTGCGGGTTGTTCAACATGTTGGTGTTGACGAGTTCGGGTCTGGCTTCCGCCAGGGCAACGGCCAGGGACGTGAGGGCGACAGAGAACTTCATTTTGAGTTTGTTCGAGGTTGATGTCAAGCTGATGCGATCTGAGAAACGAATGGAAGATTGGATGATTGGCAACCGGGTTGAGTCTCTCTCATCGAACGACTCGCGAGCTCTTGTATTTATATTTCGCGATGCCGAGAATCACAGTCTCTCCTCCCATAACCCAAGACCCCCTTTTTGCAACCATGTTCCGTTTCATTTTGACGTTACCACAGCCGCCTAGACGCTCCCCCAGCCCCTCGCTTCGTGGCCGTGCTAAGACGGCAGTCAAGATGTCGATGTACGCAGATCATCCCGTCTTGGAGGTCTCGGTCTCGGTCTGCGATGAACCAGCAAACCCATCATCGACTCCACGACAGCGACACGAGCCAATGGGAAATCGGATGATTACCGTTGTTACATGGTTGTCTCTGCGGAGGCGGTGGGCGGCTGCAGGGAAATGCGCAGCTATTCCCAGTGAAACGCGTGCCGGCCAGGCGAAGCCAAGCCCACCTCTATACGCGGAAACATATTTATGCTACGTCATACAGTCACGAAACACAGCGGAAAGGACGAATACGCGGAGAAAACATCTCTGCTTTTCTGGTACTCTATGGCAACTACGTCGCAACTTCGATTTATTCTGACATCGAAATACCTCAGAACACGGATCTTGATGTTTCGTCTGCCGTACGCTCATTCGCTGGCCTGTGGTCTTGTACTCGAGATATCCGCGGCAACAACGAGCACTTCCTCCCGCCGCGAGCAACCAACAACTTCCACGTATATCGCACCAATCACGTCTGGCAAGTTTTCAATTACCGATCCCTGAAGTCAGGGGTTCCATCAAAGTAGCTCGTGTTCCCCTCTCTTGATAAAATTTCCGGCTGGTTCCCGGTCGTCATCAGATGATCCGTCTCATCCGCAACTTACCCACATCAAAGACGAAAGCTTTGCAGAGCCATGTAATACCTACCCAAGTCCAGCACAAGGTAACGAAGCCTCCCCCCTTCTCGCCTCGCTTTCTCTTCAACATCTCAGAAGACACCTTCCGCGGGCCAGAGTCGTCGTAACCCGCATGACGTCTCCAAGCCACCCGCACGGCCTCTCGGTTTTCCTCCAACGAAGGGACAAGTCTCTTTCATATTCTACCAAGCCCTAGCTGCTAGCGTGTACGTCATCGCCATCGCCAAGCTTAAACTGCCGCCTGCCGGTAGTGAGATGCGCGCCGGCAATGCATTAGCGAGGAGGGCTTGACGCGCACGATCTGCTGACTTTATGCGGTTAGGAGACAAGCCTCTGTGGCTGCTGGGCTGGAAGAATAAGCCCACTCGCTCCGGAGGCTGAGGGTAGGTTGCCTGGGTCTCGCGTTCGGTTTCGGGGTCGGTTTCGGCGCGGACGACTCTCCGGCCGGGCTGCGCGGCGCTTGCGGAGGGGCTCCGCTCCGGCGATGGTAGTTATATCGCCCGCCGTCCATTCCGTCCCGGCTGACGTCCACCCTGCCCCTTCGCCAATCGCCAGCGGGCCAGGCGCGGACTTTGTGACTTGAACCCGATCCGCTATCCTCCGGTCTCTTTGTCATCACTTGGAGCCTGGGAAATCTCGAGCAGGATAACCCCCCCGATCATCAGCTGAACCGGGTCATCCGGACCTCGCCGCCACGTCAAGATTTGGATGTTGAAGCCTCGTCACAGACCAAGTCCCCGGAGCAGTCGATTCCGAGCGGCGGCGGCACCGGACCGCTGAGCCAGACACGAAGGACACCTCTTAGTAACAGCCTGGTCTCTGTCAGACCTGCGTGAGCATCACCACCAGCGTCCGCCGAGACGGTTCACTTTACTCGGCTGCATCGGCCAGAGTACCAATCTCGAGGATAGTCGGGTCCCGACTGACGGAATACCTCCGCCTCTCGCGCCCGACCGCGCACCCGACACGTCTTGGCGACATGCCCATCACGAACCAGACATCATTATCCCGAAGCGGACGTGACCGCAGTCTGCAGAAGACGGAACTCGGGATGGCGTGATCCACGCTGGATCGACAGCAGCCTGCGGAGGCCCGAAGGGTGTGGACAGAAAAAGCAGCCCGCAACGTCAAGCCCTCCGCCGTCGAGACCGTCGTAGACTTTTCCTCGTGCAAGGTCGTTGCGTCCTCTAGAGCCTCATTTACCAAAATAAACCACGCAGCTGCAGACATCCCCCGTTGAGCATGCGCAGTCCGTCATCCCGCCCGTGTCAAACGCGCAGAAAGAAGGAAAGGAAATCCGCCGATCCGCCACGTGAACCCTCGATCGGGGCCCGATCTTGGAAACCCTCCGGGGCAGGTAAGCAACCACACGACCACCTCGTTCGCGATGCCAATCAAGCACCCCTTTCAACAGACAGAACGGAGAGAGGCCCGGCAGTTGGTGATACCACGTCACATCGAGACGTCGGCGGCTGACTGAGCGCACCCCCTGGGCGGCCCCGTCGCCCGAGGGGCCGCGGCCATCTGCTCCCCCAGATATCCATCTACAGCCAAGGCTGGCAGGTTTGGAAAGAGAAAGGAAGGGAGTTGCCTCGTCTGCCTTGCGGCGCTCACCTGGGACGCTGAGAAAGCCGGGTGAGACAAAAAACTTGCCAACTTGGAGCCCACGTCAGCCTTACATGATGATCACGACGACGAAAGGAGCTTACTGCCCCCCCTCCTTCCCCCGCCCTCTCGCCGCCAATCTCACACCGACACGATCCATCAGCAACTGGTCATCATCTTGCCATACGAGATACAACAGTAAGCGAATATAGGGGAAAATAGAGGGGGATGAGAGAGGGGGAAAAGAAAGTCCAACGGAACTCCGCTCGAAAGCGCCCTTGCTGATTCTTGGCTTCCACTTTACATCGCAGCACTCACGAATATCGTCACATCTCTCACCTCCGCAGGCCGCCGCCGCCGCCGCCGCCGCCGCCAGTCTCCTCCTTCGTGTCCCCGGGAGACCGGCTTCACTCTCCGTATAGTCTCCGCCAACGCCATCCCGCCGCCGTGCCTCTCGCATGCCGAGTCCCAAGAGACGGAGTTCCACCCTCTCCGGGACCGCACCCCCACCCGAAAGCCCACCTTCGCGGGCCGCGGGACACGGCGAGAGAGGTCCAGAGCAACAACGCAGCGGTTCGTATCGTTCGTCGGCGGACGATCGCGTATAGGGCGTGGCCTGTAAGGCGGGTAGCTCCGTTCAAACAAAGGTTCGAGGCAAACGCGTCAACCCGACTCGGCCCTCCCCCCCTCCCGGGATACTTCCTCCCACTCTCCGGTTCGGGCTGGAAATCCGACAACCCATGGACCTTGCCGAGCTTGCTGTCAACAGAAAAGCAGTGAAGGAGGAAAAAAAAAAAAAAAAAAAAGAATCCCAATACCATGGAACAATAATCACTCAGCCCACGAACGAACTCCCCATCTCCTTGTCTTTCCCCCCCCTCTCCCGACGCGGGGGAGATTGGGGATGACGACGTCGTTCCCGCCCGCCCTCTGCGAACGCGCGTGCTGCTGCTATCACGTCGCAACGCAAACCCATCCGGGAAGCAACCATCGCCGGCGCATCTTTTCGAAAGGAATAGGGCCGTCTTTGGGTCCATTCCCTTCCGGCCGGCGCCAGCAGCAGCACCACCCTCCGTCCCCCTTAGCCTCTCCGAAAACGAAGTCCAACACGAGTAAGTCCTCCTCATTCAATTTTTCGCCCCCCCCTCCCTCCCCATCCTTCTCCTCGGAGATTATTTGCGAATCCTAGAGTTCTCTATCGTGGGCAGAAAATCCTCATCATCGTAGGGCGTAGTCGGGCGAAGACGGAATGGGGGAGGGGAGGGGTCCCATGCGGCACATGTTCAACAACAGGAGGGGGGTGCGTGATGGAAGGCTCAATAATACCAAGCTACGGAAGAAAGAACAACCCTCCCCTACCTGCATCCTCATCCCCAAATCCCACTCGAAACATAACCCGCGTCTCTATTACACTGCAAACCCAGGGATCCAGCCCTCAAGTGCCGAGGTATCATGGGAGTCCGTCCCGGGGGGGCCAGGGACCCTGCTGGGGGTGACTGTACACTAGGAAAAGAACTGCCAAGACAGATCGTCTCAACAGTATTTCCCTTTCTCCCCGGTCGATACGAAAGTGAAAGGAGCTAGCGAGGGCGGTAGAGGGAGTTCAACGACCTGAACCTGACATTGACGACTTGACATAAAACCCGGGTCACTAAGAAGGACAGTAATCCTTTCCCACACGCACTAGCAAACGGCACTACTGCTTCACACTACACTACATCCGAGACGTTCCTCCGTTCCTTGGAGATACCATGTGGCCTGCCTCTCTTTTGCTTTCTTGCACTAGTAGGCATGGATGTCCGAACGAACGGGATTCTCTCTCTGATATCGACGCCCTACACTAGAGGGTACCGGCGGCGGGGATGGAGGGGCTTATAGGGAGTGTCAAGATGCAGTTCGCAGCAGGTAGTGCAGCTCACACGGCCGGCGCACCGTCCGGAGATGACTCCGTGCTCCGTAAACCCTCCCGGCCGCCCCCCTTTCTCACAGTGAAAAACTGGTAATCGTACCCGTATAGTGCTGATACCGGGGACGGGACGGGGGGAGATACGCAATCGGAATCTGAGTGCGATCTCCCCGGAGAGGGCCGCACACATACACACACACACTGAGAAAAAAAAGTAGAAAAGGAAAACCGGAACCATCCACTACCTGCCAGTCGGAATAGTCCCCCCCCCCCTCTTCAAAAGAAACCTAAACTGAATCGCTCACCAGAGTTCTTGCTGCTCGCATGGCCGCAGGTACCAGCAGTTATAACGGGCGCAGGTAGGGCAGAACATGACTTGTCAAGAGAAAAGAAGAGAAGGGAACTAGTAACTGGGTGGTAGGGAGTGAGCGGGAAAAGAAGCCAAAAGAGGATCCAGAACACGAGGCCATCCACACCCCGTCCCCATCCCCCAGTCGAAACACGAACAGTGCACCGCCTCGTGGACTCGTGGAATTCGCGAAAAAAAAAAGATGAGATGAAGATAAGCCCTGTGCTAACTGGGTATGAAACTATCAAATTCACCCAGAGATGGGACGGGACGAAGAGCATGCCCAGTTGGCCCCCCCCACCTTCTCGAACTGGAACCGCGTTTGACGAACAACTTGACAAGTTGCAGCAACTGTCGTTGTAGCAAGTCGTAAATAGCAACACGTCCCAAAACGGACGAGATCTTCCCTCCTCGAGAGGAGGGCAAGAAATCACTTATAAGAAAAGAAAAAAAACAGGAGGTCTCCAAGAAGAATGCAACGTCCTGCGTATTCATCTTGCATGTATACCACTAATAGTAACAAGAGGGCAGTGTCGACCTTCAATAGTGTCAATACTGCAACTTCGCAAATGCACCCGCCTTACTCATTCCTTTGAATATATTATTGGCCCGCCCAGTTTTTAATATGTCTCGGTAAATGCCGAAAGCAAGGCAAAAGAATTCTAGAAAAAAATCTCACATCTGACCGACAGACCTGGACAAGGGGTGGCGAAAGAGATACTAGATGATGAACGAGAAAAAAGCATGAATAAATGGAAACTCTGCAGCAGGTGCATTTTTCCTTAGGGGATGTCCCGTTGGTCGATTTAGTGGAGTTTACTGCTGCTGCTGCTGCTGTACCCCCACAACCAACCGCCCCCTTTGCAAACACTATAGGCACGATTCGCGTTGTTTCCCGAGCCGATCGTAAATGGATGACGACACACACTCACACTCACATACATAGCTTCTTTTCTGCCCTCTCTGCTAACGTGGTTCCACAGGGCAGGTTTCCACGGTTCATAGAGGTGGTGAACGGGCGTCCACAATACACACAGCTACTGTGTACAGCGACTTCCTCACACGGGCTATAGCGGCGGCAGGGACGACACGGCCCAGAAGGCGACCTCGCCGGTGAGCGAGTAAACCAGCTCTGCAGGGGACGACCCAAAACGGGGGGAAGGGGAGAGAGCCCCATCACAGCGCCCCCCAAATTTTGATGCAGGTCGCTGACACCTGCTACTCACATCTCACCTCCTTGCGAGGCCTTCGAAGCCTCGGTTTCTTTCCTTGGGGGGACGGAACTTGTTCCGACCCTAAAACCTATCAGATAGATCATCAGTATGGCACCCATCCCCCTTTCCAATGAGGCTTAGTTGCCCAGCTGTCCAGGTTTCTGACTGCCAGCCCTGCTGGGTTGCCCGGGAACACAGACTTTCATGTGCCTGAACGCCCCCCCTTCCTCCCCACCGTCTACCAGCCTTATACTGGGTTATTTTACCCACGTAGGCACGGCGGAGATGCAGAGAGAGAGGGAGAGAGGCCTCAGGTCTGGGGATAGCTTCCACCTTTCCTTGGAAGTGGGAAGGAGAGGGAGGGGGCTCGCCGACCGGCCGGACGCTTCAACTCTCGCCTGCGGCGAAAGCGGGACTCGAGAACGCAACGTTGCCTGGCTCAGGGCTGGCGGACAGACAGGGCGAGGCGAGAAAAAAGAGAAGAATCGTCGAGACCCCGTCGTGATAGCCGTACACCTACACTTGCCTACCTACCCCACGACTCATGTCTGGGCGGTCTTTGGGTCCGGCTGCCTGTATCACCAACAAGATGCTCCAGCGGTAAGAAAAGGTATTACGGAGCGCGCCACCTCCGTAGGGCTCCATGCCGAATGTCTCCAGAGCGAGCGCCTTGCCCACGTTCATCAAACCCGGTGATTGCCGTCGGCAACTGCGGTCAACGTCGCCGGGAATGACCGCAGATTCATCAGAAGAGAACAATGAATGCTTCGAGATCGTGAATGTCGCGTCGTCGTCGCGGGGGGCGCCAGAGAGATCAGCAGGACAGGGTCGCCAGGCTGAGTCGTGGGGTATTAGCGGGCGCAACAAACGAGGAGCCGTCCAGCAAACCTTTTTCTTCTTCGTCCCCTCTCTCATCCGTACCGTACCGTAGTCGTCTCGTGGAACCGACGGGATCAACAAATGCTCCTGACATCACCCACCGACCACCGACCCCCCGGCCACCGCCCTTCACAGGCGCGACCACGCGATGCGATGCCGCCCATGCGATCGCCAGGGCCATTGTCGGCAGGGCTGGCTAGCGCCCTTTCCTCTCTGCTCGACACCGACTGCACCATGTCTGTTACAACGTCGGTAGACATGTCCGCACCGTTGTCGGCGATAGCAAACAGACGAGCTCCCCAAACACACCACTCTGAGTCTGCCCCCCTTCCTCACCGCACTTTGGGGGTGGGAGCTCCAACCTCCCAAGACAATGCTTGCCGCCTTGCCAGCGGCAAGTGTCGCCCCGGCATCGTAGACCAGGGAGCCATCCCACCCCCCGCGGAGGACATTGGGAGCTGGTTGTATCTTGTTGACAATGACAGATAGATCCCCACGCGGCCGTGGGGCCAGAGGATGGCCGTGCTGACGAGAGCCTCAGGGAAGAAGCCTGGCCGAGGTGACGGTCTCCCGCCCGACGCACGCACACCGAGCCCTCCCCCTGGAGGGTCCTACCCAGTTTGCCAGTGTACACTAATCACCATGGCTGGGCGCTTCCCATTCGGAATCCATTCCCATGCGGCCCCTTGTCGGTGCAGCCCTGGAGAACGAAACGCATGCTGAAGAATGTGGAGACGTCTGTCTGATCTCGTCCAAAAACCCGTTCAGGTGAGGGAAAAGGGCCGAAATGCCCTCATCTACAGGTGCCAAGCGCAAGGCAGCCGGCCGCTGTAGAGAATTAGTGTACGTCAGGTAACTCGTAAGCTGCTGATCGCATCAAACCAGACAGAGACGGCCGGGCGTCTCGCTTCGCGTTCCTATACACCACGGTAGAGCCGGACGCTGACGAGACGCCTCTCTGCGGATATCATGGCTCGTTTCGCCCAATACGCCGTACTTCGCCGTAATTCTTTGGTTCGCAACGGCCCCCCCGTTGGCCCCCAAAACCGAGCCTTGCAATGGTGTACACAGTACGGGTGCTCAATAACCAGCCTGGGGTGCAAACTCTAACAGACTGCAAGGCCCCTTGACGATCCATCCATTCCCCGATATCCCGGCGCGGAGGGGGTTGGCGTCGTCAGGTACTTAGACTACCTAGGTAGTTGCTGCTACGCTACGTTATGGAGTCAGGTCAGCCGCAGGGACAAGGTGATGATGGAAAATCGCTCGGCATCCCTACGCCTGAGGCTAGCACGCCGTAGTGGTAGGTAGACTGCAAGAGAAGATACTAGTGTACGGGTAGGGTAGAGTATCAGGAAACCATTCGAGATTCCGCCGATTGATTGCTTGCCGGTTCGTCCTGTTTGAGTGGGCGCGTCGAGCGGCTTTTCCTAACTTCGGGGTCCCCTACCCGGCAAAACCCTCAGGTAGTATCAATCAACGGGGCAATGGTTTGACGTGCCATGCCTTTGGGAAAGCAGCTTTGACAGCGGGCGATACGGCCAATACGGGGGAGGGGAATGTTGGTGATGCGATCGCGTGAAGCTTTCGGGTAGTTCTTGGTGCACCATCCGCCCGCACGGATCCAACATCGTCAGTCAACGAGCAGGTGATAAGTAATCACGGCCTGACCGTAGCATCGAGTCTGTCTCGACGCAGCTTAGCGGCCCAGACCATTGCAAGCCACCGTCCAACGTGGTCCCCGAAGCAGACGTGGTCGGCGATTACCACATCTCCTCGTCGTCGTCCTTGTTCGGGTTTCCAAATTCCAGAAGCCGTCGAGGTTTTAGTCAGAAGCGCCAAAGTGACCGACCGGCTTTCAACCCCCGAACGGGATGGGTTTGCCCGTTCGGCCTCGGTGCTGCTGGTGCTGCGGCGGCGGCGGACGACATTGACGCCGTAATAGTACCACCACTAGTATGTTTGACATGCTCTCCCGACTGAAAGGATGGCTCGCTGCCTTGGCGTCGCGTTCCGAAGCATCCTGTGGCCGGTAGGGCGGAAAGTGCGGGATCATGATCAGCGTGGTTTCGGACGCGGCGCTTTGGCACTGTTCCTAAAAGAGAGGCCATCCCCGTCGTCGACCTCGGCACGAGGGTAGTACCCTGGTGAAGTCGGGGGTCGGGGGAGGAGAGACTGGGAAGAAAAAAAAAATTAGGAGATGGGTCTCGATATCTCCGTCAATCGTCTCAAGCCAGTGACATGACTGTTTGCTGGGCGCCTGGTAGCGCGGCTGCCCGGCAAGGCGAAAGGAGAGGCCATTCGCCGTGTCCTCTGCTCTGTCTCATGCAGACTCTACAAGCAGCATGAAGCTCCGCCAGGCCGTGCCGTTCCGTGTTTTTTTTTTCTTTTTTCTTTTTCTCCCACTTTGCTCTCGCGTTCGGTCCTTCGAGGGGCACTCTCAATACCACCACCCGTCGCCGTCGCCTTAGGGGACACCCAACGGCTCGATATGACTCGTCGACGGCCTCGCAACCTCCTGGAGATTGCTTTTGCACTGCCACAGTGGCCCCCCTCCCTTCCCGGTGATCCAATATCGAATCGAGCATGTGGTATCCACAAACAGGGCCGGTGCGGACGGGGGGGAGGGGGGCGGTTTCCTCGATGCCAATCTCTCTAAAACGGGGGGGTCGCGGGATTTTAGTGTCCAGTAGGAAGAGCAAGAGAAAGGGGTGGGTAAAAGGTAGTGTTGTAGTGTAGTAGGGCTCCGGCAGTCGAGACGCCGGAGACGGGATTCCAAGAGAGTAATTCCCCCGGCCGGGGCAATGCGGGCATTGGCTGCCGTCGCCGGACGGACGTGCGCGTATGCCGTATTCAGGAACCTGAGCAGAGGAGTCAGGACGGGGTCTGGTCCCAGGGAGAAATAAGACCGGCCGCGGCAGGGAGACAAGGGACGTTTCCTAGCTGCTTGCGACGCCAGGCCAATGTAGCGTAGTGTGCCGAATCCAATGCCGTGAGGGCGGTATGCTATTACCATGCACCAGAGAGTGTTGCAAAGTTGCAACTCGAACTCGGCCCTGATTGCCCTACCTACGTCGTTGCACCCGCGCCGATATGAGGGCCCATTCCAGGGGCTACGGCTCCGGTATGGCTGATCGTTGGGCGCAGCTCGTCTGGACCGGAGATCTCAGGGGCGGGCGTCTACCGTAGTGTAGTGTAGGGGGCCGTTTTCCTTGGCCGTCTGTCATCCAACCGTCGACGCTCTTCTCTTCATCCGGGAAGAATGCGAAGATCTCGGTTGACCGGAGACGCCCAGAGTGTCGCCAGCGCCAACTACCATGACATGATATCGGCCGCTGAAGCAAAGGCGGCTGCAGCCAAGGAACGTCGCGAATCCGAAATCCGCCACCACGCCGCGAGGTCTAGACAGAGTCAAACAGCCGCAGGTAGTATTCGTATTGCAACGACAATACGCCAGAGATGAATAATGAATCCCTAGGTACTTCGGTGCTACCGCGGGGCTCTCAATGGAACGACGTGGTTGCCATCTGGACCCAGGACGGCAGATCATCGCCCCCGGGTCCATCCAGATTGCAGAGGCCTCTCTCTCAAGGAGGAGAGGTCCGCCCAATAAGGCTCAACGAGTCAACCCACGTCTCGTCTCCCGTGTCATGCAACGTCGTGGAGGCTGGGCCGTGCCTGGCCGTACTCGCTGGTTGAGTGGTGTTCACTGCTCAGTCGTGTGGCACGTCGTCTCGTCAGAGACTCCGTCGCCCTCAGAGTCTGCGCCAGAGTTTTCGAATTCCGCCCGCGGCCAAACTGCCACCCCCGGTCCAACCGACCGAAAGGGATCGCCGGCTTCAGCTGCTGACAAGCAGCAAGCAAGGCAGCCGGGCAGCCGGAGCTGGGCTTCTGGAATCCTTCTAGACCAATTCCATGCGCTTGCCGTAAGCAGTAGCTCCTCCGTTAGCGCCCAGGCTGCTGCTTTCTCCTCGACAGTCCCCGTTGTCAGCCAGTCTGTCACGAACGTCGACATGGCGCGACGCAACGCGGACGGGTGATCTGACCATGGACCGAAATCTGTCCTGTCAGATCTAGATGCAACATGACATCGCGAGGCGTCGGGTCAGCTTAGGCAGACGCCCCTCGACAGAGCGTCATCCTTGCGTGCGTAGGAGCAAACCACTCTCGCCTACTCCCTTGTTCCTGGACATCACGAACTCCTGAGTCCTGCTTAGTACTTCCCGCCCCGATGCGGGGTCCAAGAAGAGAATTCCAAGCTAGCAGCGTAGCGTGTTGTAGTAGTAGTAGTAGTAGTAGTTCGTGATCCAACGAGACCACGTCCTTGCCCTTCGGTCTTTGTGGCCTCGAAAGTGGGCTCGTCGTCGGATTTTGAGTAGTGCACTGACATCTGCCGTGACCCAAAGGGACTGAGCGTCAGTCGCACTCGCTCCGAGTCGCTCGTTGCCGGAGATGACTGATGGAGCGGTGGAACGGTGAGGTCAACTTGGGGCGCCGCCATTGCCACCACGCCCTAGTGGAGGTCTGGAGGATACTGTTCCGTCTCTGGAAATCCCCCGTGTTGGTGCGGCCTCCGCGTCCTCCGGCAGAGGCCCGACAGGGCCGGAAGTCAGGCCGGCACGACATGGGATGTAGCTCCGAACGGAGTTTCGGAACCGCGTCGCCTCCCGTACGACCTCTCCTGCCACAGGTGCCCAGCGACTCTTGCCTGCGGTATCCGCTTGGCTGAGCAGGGTCTCTTTGCCCTAAGGTTTTCATTCCCATGTGCCAGCACCGAGATGTCTCGACGCGGGACCTGCGGAAAGCGAAGTGGGATGAATGCTCAGAGCCGTGGACGAAGGATAGGTACCAGTACTACGGATATCATCCGTAAGATACTATGTCTTTGGTGCAAAAGCTATGCAAAGATACCTACCCCAGGAGGCGGCTGGCTAGCGGACCCGTCCTGACAAGTGCTGGTCTGCGGCGCCGTCGACCATGGAAAAGACAGACTCGTCCTCTCGTTGGTCAGAATACGCAGCCCAGCGACAGGATCGGGGGATCGCAGGCGTGCCGTGATCGATGCTGCAAGTGAAAGGCACAGGGCAACATGGGTCGCTTGCGAAAACGCAAAGAATGGCCAGAATGGCCGTCTCGCTCTAAAAGTAGATCTGGAGACGGGATGCGAAGCCTTTGATTTGGGGTACACTGTATCCGTAGTGAGTGTAGTGCACACTACGTGTAAAGTGTGCAGCACTGCAGTAAGTATCCGCAGTGCAGGGCAAAGCTTGAATTGGATGACGGCAATTTCCACATCTGTAGGTGCCGGTGCCGCCTCTCGTGTTCCCGTCGCGTCGGGTGGTGGCCCAAACACTTGGGCTGAAGGCCCAGACGGCCGGGAAGCGGTGTGTTATTCTGGTATTTTGGCGACATGGACACGATCCTCCAAGGATTGTAGGTCTGGAATGCCAGATTGCTGATGATGAAGTAAGAAGGAGTAGCACTGTAGGGGTGCTGCTCACCTTCATCGGGCGGTTCGTGGGCTGACAAGCTGATGGTGTCACTCAGGCAGCACGCTGAATATAGAAGTCGTAGACAGCACTTTGTCTGATTCTCCCAGAAACGTTGGCATCGACATCCGAGACACCATCTTCGCCTAGACCATTCCCCTCCATCTCCGTGATGACGGGCGGCTTTTGGCGTCTAGACCCTGCGGTACCGGACGAAACAGCATGGGTGAGCCAACCAGGCGGCGCCGGCCTAGACTGTGGTAGTGTCTCGTATACGTCCACGCATGCAACTCGCCGAAAGGGGCAAGCAAGTCATAGCCATGTTCTGCTAACCGCGGGCGAAGTTTCTTCTTTTCTCCTCCCCTCTCTCAGCCCTGTGGTTCCGGGGCACAATGGCCGAGACACGAGACATTCGGGTCTGCCCAGGTGGTTGTTGTTGTAAACAGGGTTGTTGTAAACAGGCGTCTTGGATCAACGGCCAATTGAAAGGAGGCCCTGTTCCGTCCAGATAAGTGATTGCTGACCACCAGGCCATCAACATGAGCGGAAACGGGACTTTCAGCTCGAGACACTACACACCATCCATTCGCTGGCGGCTTCTGACAGCGGAGGCCGTCAATAGCGTAGGTAGTGTAGGTACCTACCGTATACACTCGAAATATTCAGACGTCGGCCAAACCCGACCTGGGCTAGGGGCACGCTACAACCACAGTTTTTGTATGAGAGTCACTATTAAGTTACTGAAGAACGTTGTTGATCAGCACCAAGAGGGGTTTAGTTCTGGCT
>JAJHHK010000435.1:0-28638 GCA_022457145.1 Colletotrichum magnum
TATAAAGGAACTAAATAGTATTTAACTAGTAGTAGTACTAAGTAAGTTAAATTTAAAGTACAGAATCCTTTTATAACGAGCTCTATTCTATAACTAAGTTAAGAAGTTAAGGGGATAATAAGCTGTTTATTATTACTCTAAAACTTAGTAAGTTAAGGTGTATAGTATTGGATAAATCCTTTTTTACTTTTTTTTTTTAGTTATTCTAAAACCTAGTTAGGTACTTTTTAATAGTCTATACTCTACTATAGCGCCCTTTAATATTCTTTTAATTTAATAAAAAAAAAAAATTACAAAAGTTATTTTTATCTTTAGCTGTAGCGTTTACTTATATACTTATTTTACAGATTAACTATATATATTTCTTAATACTAGTACTAATAAAGAATATACCCCCCCCCCTATTAACTTTTTATTTAGTATTACGTACTTACTTTAATATGTTTTTAAATAATTAAAGTATATACTTTTATATTAATAGTTCTTTGTACGTAGCTTATAAACTTAAGTATACTATATTATTATAAAAAAACTTATATTACTTATTTTTTAGTTACATTTTATAAACTAACTTTTTCCTAACCTTTATTAGAGCTTTATATAAATTAAAAAAAAATATATAGATTAACTCTTTAGTTATTAATATAAAGTATATATAAGGGATTTTATAAAGTCTAACTTATAGTATTTCACTATTAACTATAATCTTATAGCTAAAATAAATACTAGTACTAAGTACTAAATATTATATAAGTAATAGTATTAAATTTATTAGAGATTTAAAGTTGCTAAGTAAGGTTATAATGTTTAAAAAGTTATTAATGTTAAAAGTAGCTAAGGCTATAAGTATTAGTAGCTTTTGTTTTAACCCTAGCCTAATTTAAAGCGGCTCTAAGTTTATTAATAGGACCCCTAAAGTAAGCCTCTTTATTAGACTAATACTAAGGCTTTAAGAGTATACTTTGCTTATTCCTACTAAAATTCCGGGTATTAAAGAAGACTTATTAAGTCTAAGTTAGTTATAAGTAGGAAATTTTATTTATATCTTAGTTTTTACCTTTATAGTAAAATCCCTAATACTTTTAGTAGTTATTATTATATAGCTTAAGGACTACTACTTACTATACTTAGGATATA
The DNA here is from genome assembly GCA_022457145.1 of Colletotrichum magnum. Classification (NCBI taxonomy): domain Eukaryota; kingdom Fungi; phylum Ascomycota; class Sordariomycetes; order Glomerellales; family Glomerellaceae; genus Colletotrichum; species Colletotrichum magnum. The sequence continues at coordinate 1,138 of JAJHHK010000435.1, forward strand.
TAATTAAACTAAGTTTTATAATAGCTATAATACGTTTAATAAACTTATTCTAATTATTAACTAAACCTATAACCTAAGTATAAACTTTCTATTAGTTAAAGGTAAATATAAGTCTAGGGGTTAGAACTATAGAGTTTTTTAAGGTTATATTATTATTATTATTATTTAATTCTTTAAAATTTTTATTTATAAAGAAGAATTAGGGGTTATTATTTTTCTATTTATTAATACTACTATTTATATTACTATAAATAGTATTATTCTTAATATTATAAAAGTTAGAATTACCCTTATTATTATTAATAAACCCGTTATATATACTCTTAAAGTTAATAAATTTATTAAAATTCTAGTTTACTAAATTCCCTTTACTTTAACCTTACTACTTAGTATTTATATATTTACTCTTGTTTTAACTAGAGTTGCTTTTATTTTAGTTAAAATTACTGTTTTAGTTAAAGTTATTCTTATTTTAGCTAGAGTTATTATTATTAAAATAGAAGTTATTATTATTAAAACAGAAGTTACCCCTACTAAAGTTAGAATTACTCTTAATAGAGGTAGGTATAATAAAGTAGTTATAAAGAGTAAGTAAGTAAGTATAAAAGGTATTGTTTAATATAGTAATTTAAAGTTAATAATTTAATAAAGCGTTATTTATATTTAAGTAATATTAATATATACTTATATTACTTAGTACTTTTAAGAGGACTTAGGGAATATTAAAGTTTAACTTTAACTTATAATAACTATAGTACTACTTTTTAACTTAAACTAAGTAGTAGACTAGATTTAAAACTATATAGGCTTAAAATACTAGTAACTATATTAGAGTTTAAGATATAAAGACGCTATGTTAACTAAACGCTTTATACCTATAAGTAATATATAGTAAAAAGGGGGTAAGTAAAGTTAGAACGGTTTATATATAATAGAGTTAGTCCCTTTTATTTATAAGTATAATTAGGAAGTAGAGTAGAGTTTTTATAAATAACTTATAGGTTTTAGATATTAACTTAAATTAAAACCCGTATAAGTTAAAAGTTCCTTAACTAACTAAATTAATTAAACTAAAAACTATTACCTATTTAATACTCTACTTAGTATTTTAACTCTAATTTAGTTATATTCTACCTTTATAACTCTTACTACTTAAGTAATCCTAATTATAAAGTAATACTTTATATACTATTTAACTATAAGCTACTTTAGTTTAAAAACTAAAAAAAAAAAAAAGTAGTTTTAAATATTAATCTCTTTAAAGGAATTACCCCTATTCTTTAACTCATCTATTACTATTACCTAGCTTTTTTAACTCTATAGTAATATCTATATCCCCCCGTTACTAATTAATCTCACTATTTAATATCACTTCTTTACATTTACCCCTCCTTTTTTTTAAATAAATAAAGTCTATTAAGGGTAACTTTATTACCTACTTCTTCCCTACTCTACTTTATATAAAGTTAACTACTTTAGTTATTTCTAGTAACTAACTCTTAATTATTAGCTCCACAATACTTATATTAGTAGCCTTATAAAGGCCTATAAGTATAAGCACCTAACTAGCAAAGAACTAGTAAGTAACTTTAAGCTTATACTTTTTTAAACTTAACTTTTTACTACTTTTAAATGACTTATACTATAAGTCTAAGTACTTAAGTAGAAAAGTAAGGATACTTTACTTAAAAGTATTAACTAGTATATTAACTACAGTAAAGTAGTAGATACTATCCCTAAAATTAACATTACTTAAGTTAAACTTACAAGTAAAGTAGTCCACTAAACAACTATCTAGTATCTTACTATATTTTAGTTTAATATTTTATAACTTTAAAAACTCTAGTAGCTTTATTTATTTAGGACTTTCTTATTAACTAAGCTCCTTTACCTTTAACTAATACTTCTATAAATTATACTACCTTTAGTAAGTCTATAAGTAGCTCTAGAATATCTTAACCTACTAGGCGTTATTTATAATAAGCCCTTAGTTTTTAATAAGCCCTATAAAATTAACTTAACTTAAGTCCTTTAGTTTCTAAGCTAGTCTATCTATATAGCACATTATACTATTAAACTTTTAACTACTCTTTAAGTTATACTTCTTAATAAAACAGTATAAACGGTCCTATATATTATCCCTAAAAACCTAGTAAAATATAAAGTCCCTAATTAAGTAGTAGTCCTAGTTATTAAAAATAACATTAAACTATCCTTTTACCTCTATTTAAAAGCTATTTATTATGTTAAAGTAGTTAATACTCTAACTTTTATAAGTAATATCCGTCACTTTAACCTATTAATCTATCTTAACTATAGTTCTTTAGAGTTAAACTAACATTTCTAACATTTTAATATTATCCTAATTACTTATTAGTTTATTTATATCTTTACGCAATACTAAATCCTATATTATATTATTATTATCTTCTAACTCTTTAGTTACTATTTAGTTACTTATAGTATACTTATATTTAAACCTATTATTACTTTTAAATAAAGGGTCTATATCTCTAGTACTTTTACAACAAAGGATCTCCCTTATAATACCCTCTAACTTAGACTTAGGTTTATATTTCTAAGTATTTACTTCGTAGTTACAGCAGTAATACTTCCTTTAAGGACTAGCTAGGCTTTTATTATAAAAAAGGCTTAGTATTTTTATAATAAGTATTAATTTGTTTATAGTTAGTAAGATATATAATAAGGCTTTTTAATTTAAAAAAACTATATTAACTAAGCCCTAAAGTAAAAAAGAACATAAGTACTTATTTAACTTTACCTATTTTTACTTATCTAAGCCTTTAGTAGTTTTAAGTATATTTATAAGCTCTATAACTACTAACTCTAAATCCTTATAGTATATTAAATAGGACTTAAACTCTTAAACAATGTATTTAAATATACTAATAAATAAATCCTACTAACTCTTTATTAACTTACCTATAGATATTAATATTACTATTAGTCCTTTTTTAGTTATATATATTTTAGTAGTAAAGTTTAGTCTACTTTATACTAGTATTATTATAGTACTAAGTAGTTAACTAAATATTTTAATATTAATAAGTTAGTAATTTTTTTTTTAAAGTTTCTACTATAGAGTACTATTTAAGGATTTAGTTTATTATAGTTACGAGTAGTAGAACGCACTATATATAACGAGTAGTAATTAACTAATATAGTAGAAAAAAGTTAATATACTAGGTACTTTACTATATCTAAGTTATTTATAGTATAAACTAAGGCTCTATAAATAGTATATAAGTATTAAAGCTACTTTAAAAAACTAAACGCCTAGGGCAAAGCTAGTTAAGGGTCCCTTATAGGTAGCCCTACTATATTTTATACCCAGCCCTTAAGTCCCAGCTACTTTTATCCTACTCCCACTCTTTTAATTTTAAAGTTATATACCCTTAAAAGCCTATATCTATAAAACAAACTACTTTTTACTTACTAATATACTACTTACTAATATACTCCTAAATAATAAGCACTATAAGCAGCCCTAAAAACTATACTAAATACCTATCCCTAAATATAACCTTTATTAAAAATATAATTATAACTAAATTACTAAACTTTTAGTTAATATAAGTTTTTAGTTTTAGTATTATATTTAAGTTTAGTACTAATAAGTCTTAATTAATAAATTAAAATACTAGTTTTTAGGGTCCTTAAAATAAGATTTAAATATAAATAAAAAGTAGTTACTTCTACTATATATAAATWWAAAAGTATACTTTTTTATTAACTTTATATTCTCCACTAACTAAATAATACTAACACTATAACTAATACACCTTTCTAGGATAGTCTAAGGTAGTATAGTATAACTTTAACAATTACTATAGCCTTATAAGTAAAAGGATTATTTTTAATACTAAAGAAAAAGAAACACCTAGTTAAAAATACTAACCTAATAACACACTACCTATTTACTAATACTATTTTATAAAATAAAAACTAAACTAGCCCTAATAATTTAAACAATACTAATAGCTAAAAGTAGTTTAATAACTAGTTATTATAGTTTAATAGAGAGGACGAGTAATTAGCCCCTTTAAGTAGTACTAACGAGTTCAATATACTATAAAAAGATAAGACTATAGAAGGAGAGGGTACTAAAGAAGATAGAGAAACATCTAATAGTACTACGTCTAACGTAAAGAAGAAAGAAGAAAAAGGCACTAAGGACGTACTTAATAATTTATTAAAGACATTGCTCCATAATAAAGCTATAAAAAAGAAAGAGTCTTATAAAGAAAGGGTAAAAATAGTTAGTAATACGGCCTTTAAAGCTATTATTCTAGTCTTTAGTTATAAATCACAGCCTATTATCTAATTTAAACACAGTATTAAGAGACTATCTAATAATACCAACTTAAAGAGTAGTAATATTACAATAGTTTATYTCTCTATATCCTTTAGTAATAATATATTAAAGTRTAACTTTAATACTTATATAATATAGTTTATTATTAAGCTAATAAATATACTAATTATAGTTACTAAGAGTTAATATATAAAATAGATTTAACTTAGTTTAGTCAATATAGTAAGTATAGCTAAAATATTTTTTAATAACTTTTTTACTAGTATAAAAAAGAACCTCTTTTACCTTACTATAGAGTTAAAGGGCCTTAAAGAGAGAATAGTTACTATACAATAGGTTAAGGTTAGTAACGCACTAGCTAAAATCTAAGAGTTAGTATAATTAATTATAAAACTATAAGTTAAAACTAATTACCCCTATTATTAGTCTATCCTTTATAAACTCTACTTAATAAGTATAAAAGAAAAATAGAAAGTTATTAAAAAAGCCGTTACCTTGCTAAAAAAAAGTCCTACTAAAATATAAATTACTAGTTAGTATTTTAACTTAGTATTTTAGTTAAGAGTAAATAGTTTTAAGATAAAAAGAAGAGTAACTTAAGTCTTTAAAGCTAAGGATATTATTATCTACCTCTTTTAAATTAATAAAAACAAGTTTAACTATATACTCTAAGAAGCTAAGATACTATAGGTCCTTTATAGTAAATAGGGGAAGGGTACACTACTTTTCTACTTAAAAGGTATTACTAAGTAAGTAATAAATAGCCTTATAGCTATATAGATATATTTATAGCCCTATACTAATATAAACTAGTAACTACTTAAAGTTAATAGCTATTTTTAAATAGTCTTAAACCCTAAATATCTTTAACTAGACCCTTAACTATAATAGTAATATTTTTACTATATTATCTAACTAATTTATACCCTACGTTACTTACGTAGTTACTATAATAAACAGCACCTATATAGACTTTAGTATTCCTAACTTAATTATAATCTAAATTAATCTTATACTTAATATACTATAGCTTTATACTATATTAGACGTTACTAAGTAGTTTAAATATACGTACTAGTTTTATAAAAGTACTAAGTAGTATAGTATTAGTAGTTTTAAAGATATTACTAATACATATATAACTACTAACGGCCCTTCTTTATTAACTAAAGAACTAACTATACTTTAGTAACGCTATTTATTTAAGGCGTTCCGTAAGTTATTACAGAGTAGAATTAGCTTATTACTAAAAAAGCTAGTGTCTTTTATTTTAAGGATCTATTTTAATATATTATATCGCTAGTTATATATAAAAAAAAAACTTATTTCTCCCTAAATAGTAATTTTAATAAAATATAATTAATAGTTATAAACATAGTATATAAACTATAACTATATAGGTTTAAAGACTAGTTAGTTTTTAAATAATTTACCTTAAAATCTATCTACTATTAAATTTCTCTTATATTTATATTATATTAAATATACACGGACGCGTTACGCGTAACAAAGCGCGTATAGTAGGTAGTTAATCTACGTATACCTACCCGATTTAAAAACTACTTAGTATTAAAGTAGTAAGTAGTTAATCTACGTGTACCTACTTAATTTAAAAACTAMKTAGTTTTTAAATAATCTAGTCCTAGAATTTACCTAGTACATTGTTACTTTATCTTTTCCTACTAACTTTTTTCCTCCTTTTTCTTTATACTTTTCCTATAGAGTCCTACTATCTACTTTAAAATATACTATAAATAAAATAATCCTACTTCTATAACTTAATCCTACTAAAAACAAGTAGAGCTTATAGTTTATAATAATACTAAAAAATAGCTTATAAAATAAAAGTACTATATTTAATATAGTATACTACTATTTCTTTTAATTACTTTTAATATCTTTTTTAACGGATTTATAAGTATTAAAAATTATTAACTAATTTATTATAGTAAATAAGTCTAATATTAAAAGGCTTAAGGCCTTCTTTTAAAGAGTCTTAAAGTATATAATAGATATAATTAAAAGATTTAGATACAGTACTTAAGCTACTTCTAAACCTATCTCTATTAATAATATAGTTACTAACTTAAATATTTCTAAAGAAATTATTTAAAGTAATTTTAGAATTATAGCCTATAAGTTTTTATAAAACTTAAGTAAATACCCTTTTATAATTACTAAAAATAAAAAACTAGTAATACTTATTCTTAATAAAAAAGCCTAGTTAAATATATATACTTTTTTTTTTAAGTACCTCCTTTAAAATACTAAAACTAACCTTAAGGAGCTTATTTAAAACTTAAAGTCCTACTATAATAGTATATATACTAATAGAGTCATAATATCTAAACCAGTTTATATACTTAATTTAATTCTTTTAATAGTCTATAAAGTATTACTAATTAACTACAAAAGTATAAACCTAATAGTTACTACCCTTTAGCGTAATAAGTATAACATTTACCTCTATAATACTTATAAATATATTAAAGAATAAATATCTTAACTAGAGAATAACTCTATTAAAGAGTTTATATATAAATACAAATTAAACTAATAGTATAATTAAGGAAACACAACTATTATTAAAGAGGTTCTTATTTAAATATCAGAATAAACTACTAAAAAACTAAATAAAATACTAAAAAACGCCTATATTCTTTAAATACTAACGTTTATTTAAGGGGACAGGGTATTCCTACTCTTACTAATAATAAAAACTAAGTATAGATACTTTCCCCTTTCTTTAAACTAAGTTTACTAAACTAACTATTTTACTATATAGTTATAGAAGTTTAATTCTAGTACTCTTATTACTCCTAGAGATTATAAAAGTACTTTAATACTCGCCTACTACTAAAAGTATATTTTATAAAATTACTTTTTATATACTTAGGCCCTTTAAGTTATTTTAAAATAACTATATACTTATTTAAAAGTAAGAATTTATAAAGAGCCTTTTTATTCTTAATATAACTAGTTTTATTTAACTATTTAATTAATATAGTATTAATATTAAAATAAAGAATAATAATAAAGATAATAATAAAAGTAAAAATAATAATAAGAATAAGAACGAGAATAGAAATAAGAACAAGAATAAGAATAAAAATAAGGATAAGGACAAGAACAGGGACAATACCACTATAGTTAATATAGACTAAATAAGTTAAAAAGAATAAAATAGTATAATTAAATCTATTTAAAAGCTGTATATTAAAAATAGCTTTAGTATATATAGTAGAAATAAGTAAAGATTATTTTATTAATAAATAAGTCCATACCCTTATTACTTATATACTAAGTTATATAATAGTAAAACTACACTACTAAAGCCGGGTTAAAAGAATAGTAACTAGACTTAACTGTATTAAAAATAATTACTAAATTTATTACTATAAATAAATCTAGTACTAAAAAGCTTAAGTTCTTTTATAAAGGAATCTATAGGTATATTAATAATTTAATTAAAAAATTTAAAAAAACTAATATTAAACTTAAATACAATCCTATTACAAGCACTGTCACTAGTATTAAAGTTTATATWAATATTWATATAAACTACTTTAAAGAAATAGCTTATAAGCTTTATAATACTATTACTAATAAATAGTCCTAATTATAAAGAATAATAAATAAACCTTAATATAACTTAATAACTAAAATTATATTTACCTATATATATTTTACTTTAAAAAGTTAATAAGTATTATAAAAGCTATTTAAAAGCTATATAACTTTTAAACCCTATTATATTTATAAAAAAACAATAATTAATTATTTTTTCTATCTAAGGGTTACTTTATTAATTTATTACTTAACTTCTTCCTTTTAAACTACTAATAAACGTAGTAAATAAACTAAAAAAAAACTACTTATTTAGAGTTACTAAGTTTAAAAACTATTTAAACTCTAAATAAGTTTATTTTAAGTTTTCTTTAGTACTAGTATAGTCTGTGTTTATACTAATATAAGTAAATACAGACGCGTCACGCGTAGTAGAGTACTTATCCTCCCTTTCTTTCTTCCGCCTTTTCTACATAATCTTTTATAAAATACTACTAAGTAGATATACTAAAAAACCCCCCTCCCTAACTTAACTTAACCTATATATAAACTATTAAACTCTTCTAGTCCTCTATTTACTAGCCTTAAGTATACAACTTACTATAATACTAATAATACTAATAATACTAATAATAAAGTTAATAAAACTAATACTAAAACTACTATTCTATATTTATAAAAATAAAGGTACTATATTTAATATAGTATAATACCTCCTTTAGTAGCGTTTAATATATTTCTTAATACCCTTATAGATATTAAATATAATTACTTAGTTTATTACTACTAACTTATTAAATACTAATAAGTTTAAGGCCTTTACTTAAAGAATCTTAAAGTATATAGTAGAGTTAATTAAATAATTTAAGTAAACTACTTAAACTACCCCTAGACCTATTTCCTTTATAAACACAGTCACCTATATAGTTATTTTTAATAGAATTAATACTTACTAGCTTAGAAGTATAGTTTATAACTTTTTTAAAAAACTAAACAAATATAAATTAAAAATAACTAAAAATTAAAAATAAATAATACTCCTTTTTAATAAATAAACTTACTTAAATATATATACTTTTTTTTTTAAGTACTTACTATAAAATACTAAAAATAATTTTAAATAACTAGTTAAAAAATTAAAGTCCTACTATAGTACTAAGTATACTAATAAACTTATAGTATATAAACTATTCTATATACCTAGTAGTATTATTAAAGTTACCTATATTATAATACTTATTAACTAAAACAGCTTAAACTCTATAGTTATAGCGCTTAAGTATAATAAGAATAACGTCTTTCTATATAATAACTACTAGTATATTAAGGAGTAGATGTTTTAAAAGGGTACTAACTCTATTAAAGAGTATATTTATAAATAGAAACTAAACTAACGTTAGGGAGAGGGTAATATAACTATTATTAAAAAAGTACTTATTTAAGTATTAGAATAGACTCTTAGGAAGTTAAGTAAAATACTTAAAAACGCTTTTATTCCTTAAGTATTAATATCTACTTAGAGCGATAGGGTATATCTACTCTTACTAACAATAAGAACTAAGTATAGATAAAAGTACTTTTTCCTATTTTTAAGTTAAGTTTATTAAACTAACTATCCTACTGTATAGTTACAGGAGTTTAATCCTAGTACTATCTATACTTCCTAACTTAATATACGTACTAAAGTACTTAACTACCACTAAAAATATATTTAGTAATATTACTTATTGTATACGTAACACTATTTTATAGTTTAATAATAGTTATACACTTTATAATAATAAGGGGATTTTATATAATTAACCTCTTCTTAACGTTATTAAGTGTATTTAACTAGGGTAGTACCCTAACGACATTAAAATAAAGGATAGTAATAAAGATAATAATAAGGGTAAGGATAGGAATAAAAACAAGGGTTTAACCTTATTATTATCTTTAGTAGTATCCTTTAACTTAATAAATAAAGGTAAGAATAAGAATAAAGATAATAATAAAGATAATAATAATAATAAAAATAATAGGAATAAGAATAATAATAGAGAAGATACTATTATAGTTACTATAGATAAGTAAATAAAGTTAAAATAGTATTATAAAAATATTTAAAAGATATATTAAAAACGGCCTTAGGATATACAATAAATATAAGTAAATATTGTTCTATTAATAAATAACCCTACGCCTAAATATAAACTAAGTTATACAAAAGGAAAACTATAATACTAAAACTAAAATAAAATAATAGTATCAAGAGTTAGGTAGATTTTTCTCTATAAAAAAAGTATCCTTTAAAGCCTAGTCTATATACTAGTATTAATTTTAAAACTATATAGTCTTCAAATATTCCAGGTACACAGCCGCCGCGCCCTACCCTCACACGCGTCCGTAATAATAAAATAGTAAATAAATAACCTACTATACTTACTAACTTTCCTCCCCTCCCTTACTAACTTATATTTTCCTACCTTTAATACTTCCTACTTAACCTATTATTAAAATTATACTTTACTTTATTCCTATTATAATATTTAATTTACTTATATAAAGCCTATCTAAAATATCTTTTTTATTAAAACTTTATAATAAACTTAAAATCCCTAATAATAGACCCTACTACTAAGTTATTAGGCCTTTTTACTAGGAAACTTATAAGTCGTAGTTAAAAACTATTATTAATCTTATTATTTACTCTAAAAAGCGGCTTTCTATACTATCCCTTAATATCTTCCCTTTACTTTATTAATAAAAAAACTACTATTAATAAAAAACTACTATTATTAGTGTTATATTTTAGTAATCTTACTTAAATTCTACTTATAATAATAGAATCCTTAAACTAAATAAAGAGTTAAAGGAACTACTACTTACTCTCTATATTTTTCTAATTAACTAATAAATTATTAATTATCTCTAGTATATAGCCCTAAGATTAGTTAGCACACTAGTGTATACGTTAAAGGCCTACTCTCGCGCCTTAATAATTTACCTTATAAGTTCTTTTACTTACCTTAATTTATTTTTATATTATATACTAAATATATAAGTAGTTATACTTAAACCTTATATCCTATAACAGCAAGACTAAAAAAAGCTAAGATACTTAAAAAATACCGTTACTATATAAAATTATAGTTTTTTATAAAACTATAGCTTAAAATAACTTTAAAACTAAAATATATAGAATAATTAAAATATATAAGTCTACTATATATCCTAATCCTAAGTAAGTATATAAACTACACTACTCTATATTAATATATTTAATATTTTTATAGTCTTTTCTTTATACTAGAATAGTTATATCCTTTATACAGTTTAATTCTATAACGTACTAATACTTAATACTAGTATTTTAGAGTTAGTACTTAGTATACTTCTAGCCCTAAAAAAACTTAATATAATTAACTATAATCTACTGTATTTTAGGAGTATTCTAAATATTCTTAATATACTATACTATATACTTAGAAAATTTAGTATAAAGCCCACTAATATTAAGTTCTTCCCTAAGAGTTATAATAAGCTAAATAAAAATATAAGTATATACTTTATTTTAAAAAGACCCTTAAAAATACAGAATATTACTAAAGTTATTTTATAAATAATATTTATTATAGTACTAAAAGCCTAAGCCTTAAGTATTAACTTTATATTAAAAGGCAGAACTTTTTATTAGTTTTTTAACTTAGTACTAATAAAGCTAAGTACTATAGTAATCTTTCTTTACTATCTTCTTAACTAACTTAATACCTATAAGTATAAAGACTACTATACTATATTATAATAAAAACACTAAGGTCTTAAAGAGTAGCTACTCCTTACTCTTTATTTTAATAAAAGTAGTAACGTATATAGTACATAACACTCTATACACCTATTAATATAGTAGTATAACTACTATAACTAGAATATAGTTAGTATAATATTTAAAAAGGGGAGCTATATTAAGCTTCTTAACTAATATATCTACTTCTTTTACATTCTAAAAAACAAACTTAATAGAAAGATCTACTACTTTATAAGGAATTAATAAACTATACTTATAAGCTTTATTTACCCTAATCCCTAAGTACCCCTAGCTTTTTGCCTAGCCTATTATACTAATAACTAACTTACTAATACTATTATATTAATTATTATAAACCCCTTTATTACTAGCCTATTTATACTAAAGTTATACTACTTAAAAACCCTTAAAAAAAGCCTTAAAGTCTATATTATTTAGTAAGTATACTCCTAGAACTAAAAGTAAATTAAGCCTTACTTATACTATAAAAAGCCTACTATAAACAACTATATTTAAGCTACAAAACCTAACCAGAATATAGCTTACTCTTATACTAGTACAGGCTATTAATAAACTTAAAAGTACATAGTTTAAAAGGTAATTATAAAGTAGACCTAACTTACTATAAAGGGTAGTAAACCTACTAGATTCTAGTAAAGTAGTTACTATATATATAACATAATACACCTACTCGCCTATAAGGTATAGAGGCGTAGTTAACTAGCTATATAAAATTAGTATATTATATAGTATAATTATAGAATAGTAACCTTTTATAAAAAGTATTAAAGATAAAAAGCTTTATATTTTAAGTTCTTAGCTTTAAATTAAAAATACTACCTTCTTTTAACAAACAATTTAATTACTTAAGTTTTAAAACAATCCAGGTTTAAAATACATATATAAACCTACTTCCATTTTTAACACTATCTAGCATTAAAAAGTTAATTAACCTACTCCCATTTTAATACTAWWTAGTATTAAAAGGTTAATTAGCCCTACTACACCTTAAATCCTTTAATACATCTGTATACAGTCTAAACTAAACTACTAGTATAGTATAACAACACCCACTTTTTAATAATACATTAACAATAATATAAATAAAATAAAATAATAAAAAAAGAATATTTAACAATAGTTTATTACCTTTACTTATTTTTATAAAAAGCTAAAGTATTTTTAATTATATTACCCCTATTTAGCTTAGTAACACTATACATATATACTTACTTAACTACTTATTATACTTAACACAATATATTTATTAACTAACCCTATTTACTATAGCATCACAAAAAAGTATTCTAAAAAATAAACAAAAGCTTATAGTATATTTTTATTTAACAACTTAATAATACTAAAATAACTAATAAATAGTAGTAAGTATAAATTAAAAATAAAGCCTTTATCCTTATTAAAAAGTACTAAAAAAACAAAAAAAACACTAAAACGTTTTTTACTAACTATAAAAAAGAACCTATTAATTTAATAAAACTATACTAATATTTTAGTTCTTTAATAGCTCTTTTATACTAGTTCTTAAACCCTAAAAATAAACCACACAAGTACTATACATATAACAATTAATAATAACAGCACTCCACTAAAGTCTACTATTAAGACTTATATACTAATTTTACCCCTAGGTATAAATAAATACACTACCTATACTTCTAACAGCCAGCACAGCAGCACCCAGTACCACAGCGCTCCACCAAAAATCAAACATCCTTCTACTAAAACAGACACCCCTACACCCATATTACTAAAAACCCCCCTACCCAGTAGTAATACTACTAGTCATACATCGCAAAAAGTACAGTAGTTATACTTCTAGAGTAACTCTAAAAAAATATATAATAACAATAAACACTAAAACTAATACTAATACCTAACTAAATACCCTCTATATCGTACTAATAAATTAACAACTAAAAATTATTTTAAAACTACTAATAATCCTATATATCCCACTTTATTAAAGTACTATAGCATAACTATATAGTATATTATAATAGTTACTAAACTATAAAGTATATTATAAAAAACTACCTAAAGCTACTTACTTAAACTTATAAAGTATTATACTAAAATTTACATACTAGTATACTTAAATAAAAACAAACTAAATATAAATAAAGTACTACTAGTAAATATTAAAATTTAAATAGTATTACTACCACTATCTATATTAATACTAGGAATACTATTATAGTAAATATAGTTATAATACTTAAGTAGGGAATAATATATATATATATATTCTAGGTATTAAAAATAAAGGGTTATTTATTTAAAAAGCTTACTTTTGTTTTATTAATACACAATTCGTAACAAACACACAAACTCACAATTATATACAATTATTTTAAAAATAACTAGTTTTAAAATAAACTTCTTATTAGTACCCTAGTTTACTAAGTACTATACTATTACACTATATCCTTTTTTCCAGTACGTTTACCTTTATTTACTTTATACTTTAATATAAATTATTCATTTAGTAACTTAAAGTATAATAAACCTACTTAACTAAAGCTCCCTTTTATATTTAGTCCCCCTCTTATATATTAGGCCTTAGTAATTTCCTACACTAGCTTAAATAGTTCCTATAATATACTAAATATATCCAAAATAGCTACGTCCTTAGGCACTATATTTAATATAGCCTTATAGACCTACTAAAGCTTAACTACTAGCTTCTATAGAGGGATAATAATACTATAAACAAACTTATCCACTATCCTAAAAAAGTAACAAAATAAGCTATTATCCATATAGTTAACTACTTTTAAAACTTAATTAAAAGCTAAAATATACTTAATAATTAATTAATAGTTAAATATAAAAAAGAAAAACCCTAGTTAGTCCTTTAACTTACCTAGAAAAGTAAATAGGGACGCAACTTATAAGCCCTTACATCTAGTAAAGAGTAAATAAGCACCTATACCCTATTTTTGTATTATAAACTTTAGAATCTTTAAGTCCTAAATAAAAAGGCGTAAATCCTTTAACTTTAACTTATAACAATAAGTAATATAGTTCCAGAGCTTAGACTTCTATTACTTACCAGAATAACTATAATCTAAATCCTTAGTATTATCTCCATACTACTATTACTAATCCTACTACTCTTTTTAAATCTTCTTTTTAAGTATATTAGTATTGTTACTTACTAACGCTTCTTTTAGTTTAAACTATATATCCCTAATCCTTTTAATACTAAGTCTAACTATAATATTAGTATTAATAAATTAGTTTAGTCTATTAGTCTTAAAAGTAACTAGTAATAGGGCTATATTAACAAAAGGATTATTTATACTTATTAGTACTTTTTAGTACTTATTTATATTCTTCCAAATACTATATATAGAAGTAAGTTAAGTAATAAAATAAATATTAGTTCTAAGGTTACTAAGCTATATTAATAGCAGGCTAGTAATTAACTAAGCTTTATTAAGTAAGAGTTTTTATATAATTAGCTACTAATTCTTATAGATACTAAACTCTTTAGATATAATTATATACTATAAACGCCCTATTATTACTATAATATAAGTAGTATTAAGGTTTAGTATTACTAAGCTAATTTAGGCTCTGTACTTATAGAGTTAAATATAACGTACTAGGGTTAATAATTTTAACTCTTAGTTTTAGTTATTACTCCTTTAAACTAAGTTTAACTTTTGTTTCTATAATATATTAATATTAGTAAGTACGTACTACTATTATTTAGAAGGGAGAGTAGTTAGAATTACCTTAATTTATAGAAAGGTTAGATTTAAAACTAGTACGTAATAATAGTTTAGTATAATACTATACTACGGGCTTATTTTAGCTTTTAGGTTATTATTTAATGTATTTACTATTTTATAAAAAAAGTTAAAAATAATAAGTAATATAGTTTAGTAAGTGTATAGGTTATTTAGTATGTATTAAATATAGAAGAAGTATAAGTAAAAAGATATTTTTAGGTTTATTAATAATTCTTTTGTAGGTAAGGGAAAAGGAAATAGTTACTATAGAGAGGTTTAGAGTTAAGATGTTTTTTTTTTTTTAGGGGGGGGAGGGGGGGGTAAGTTAGATTAGGCGCCTACTTTATTTAAAATAATATTAGTTACTTATATCTCCTATACTCTATTTATTATTCTTACTATTTTATATAGTATAGTAGTTAGTATTACTATTAATCTATTAAATTTTACTAAAACAACCTACTAAATACTTACTTTAATATAACTTTAATACCCTACTAACGTTATATAGGTACAATATTAATAAAGTATTAGCGTAACGTTAATATAATATTAATGTATTACACAGCTTAGTATATACTACCCTACTATAGAAATGTACTTAAAAGTAAATAAGAATATAAGTATATATAACCTAGGAGAGAGTTTTAAAACTATATAAACTTTAATTTAACTAAGTACTTAGTAAAATTATTATTTTCTACTTACTACTAGTCTAGTATCCCTTTATAGTTTATAACTTTTTTTAAAACTTTAGAGTATCCCCTCTACTAACTACTATTTTTTAACTTATTTTTAACTTAACTTAGATACTACTTTAAGCCTTTTTAACTCTAGGGTTAGTAAAAACCGTTTTAACCTTTACTTACTTATTAGTCCTATATACTAGATTTTAAGTTACTTGTAAGTAAGATACGTACTTTTCTTTTTTAGTATATCTTTTTTAAAGTTAGGGCTTTTAGTACTAAAGACTTTAATTAGAGTAATAATATAAACTCTATTAATAAGTAGTATAGTACTGCCCTTTATAAGTATAGCTACGGCCTTATAGTTATTCTCTTTAGAGTTACTATTAAATAACTTGTATATAATAGTAGAGTGCTAGGCTGCTTTACCCTTAGGTGTAGTAGTTACTTTACCCTTAAGGGCTGTAGTTACTTTATCCTTAGGGGCTGTAGTTACTTTATCCTTAGGGGCCGTAGTTACTTTATCCTTAAGGGCTATAAGTACTTTACCCTTAGGGGCTATAGTTACTTTACTCTTACTTACTATTAGAAGGCTAGTTATAGCTATATTAGTAGTATTATAAGTACGAACTATACTTAAGTAAATATTAGTCCTAAGAAGTTAAATATTTATAAGTAATTATACTTATAATTCTATATAAAAGTAGTAACTTTATTATTAAAAATGCCTTCTTTTTATATACTCTAAAAGATAGTATTAAGAATAGCTTAGGTAAATAGTAATATTAACTAAGTACTACTATAGTTATATATAGGTAATATATAGTTTAGTCTAGACTATAGACGGCTATTTAAGTACTCTACTTTTAATTACTAATTAGAATAATAGTAGATATAGTAATAAGGCTTGTTAATGTGTAGGTATTTAATATAAAAGAGAAAAAAGTAAAGAAGTTATTAACTTTCCAGGACAGGGGAAAGATTAGAGTTAAGCTAGAAAAAAGTTAAAGTAAAGGGGAAGTAGGTAGGTAAATTAGGCTAAGTTAAGTAAGTAGGTAAGGGAGTTAGTACTTATTTACTTAGAGTATATCTTTAGTTATAAAGACTAGAAAAAGCTATACCTATTAAGTATTTAAAAGCTATACAGCTATTAAATATAACTTACTATAAGTATATTATACTTTATTTCTCTAAATACTAACCTCTATACTTACTTTTTATTACTAGTCTATAGGTAATTACCTACTTAGTATGCTTTTTTTTAGTTATTACCTTAGACTTAACTACTAATAGGTCTAATCCCCTTTCTTCTATAATAACTATAGACTTTTTCCTTTTTATAATACCTAGCTCTAATATCCTATCCTTCTTATTAAACTTAAAAACATTACTTCTATTTTCTATAAATATCTATAAAACTATAATACTACTACTAAAATTATAACTATAATAAAGGCCCCTAAGTTAATTTATAAATCCCTTACCTTTATAGTAGAGATTAAGGAGCTAGAGATAAAGCTTACTCTTACTACTAAGAAAAAAGCTAAAATCGATATAAAGTAAGGCACTATGCTTATTATAAAGTACTCTTACTCCTATATAAAAGTATATACTAATAATTATAGTAATTTTTTACTAAAGTACTTACTAAGTACTTTAAAGATATAAAAGATAATAAAAAGTTAATTATTAATATAGTTACTATAAGTAACGTTACTCTAACTTTTAATAGTTATACTACTATAGCTATACTAATAACTAGTTAGTAGTTTTTTATATTGCCCTTAAGTAAATAAAAGCTTATAAGGTAGCTAATTTAATTAATCTTTTTTTAGACTCTAATAATAATACTAATACTAACTTAATATTACTTAGTTTTAATAGTATTATAAGTAATAACTTAGATAGCGAGGACAGTATAGCCGATACTACTAACGCACTAGTTACGAGTAGTATTAAGTAAAGGGCTTTAGAGGCTCTTAAAGTTATAACGCCCCTTAAAAGAAGGGTAATAATTTATATATTACACTGTATATATATACGTATATATAGAAGACTGGGATACTAACGCGGGTATAGTATAGGTACTTAAAAGTAAATTACTTTAGTGAATAATATAGATACTAAAATATAAACTAAAGTAGTTATTAGTATTTTAAATTAGGTTATGTAGCTTTATTATATAGTAGAGAGATAGAGGTTTGTATTGTGTACTAGAATGAAGTTATATTAATAGTTTTAGTAGTTTAGAGTAATATAGTTTAAGTAGGGAAAGGATAGATAGTTAATAACTTTAGTAAAATATTTAATACAGGTGCTATTATAGATATAGCCTAGTACTTAGGCCTATAACAGCGAGCTGTAGTAAATTAAAATTTAAAGATTTAAGCTTAGTTAGTGTTTATAACTACTCTATAAAAGTTGCGATATTTAAATAGTTATAAAAGCCGTAACTTATACTTAGTAATAGGATTTTTTTAATATATTAATATAGAATCTTTCTCTTTATTTATTTAGTTTAAGATTTAAAAATTTAAGCTAAGTTAGTATCTATATTTGCCCTATAAAAGTTATAATTTTTTAAGCTCTTTTGTTTATTTAGTTGCCCCTCTTTTAAATAGGTAATTAAACTAAAGCTTTAAGGACTGTAGTGCCCGCCTTTGGCTTATAGTGTAGTAGTTAGCTGTACCCCTATTAGCTACTTCTATATTTTAAAGCTAGATAGTTTTAAAATAGGACTTGTATTTTATTTTTAATTTAACTAAACTCTACTATTTATTATTTAAAAAGTAGGCGACTTTAAAAATATATAGTAGTAGCTTAGGGTAAATAATTATTAAAATTTAGATACTTAAGAAAGTATAAAATAAAGGATATAGTAGTAGGTAAACTTTAGTTTTAGTTAGTTAAATGTATAGGGTATAGTTATAAGAATATATTAGAATAAAAAGTATTAAAAAGTACTTATAGTAGGTTATAGTATTTAAGACCTATATAACTAAATAATAAAAGTAGTACTAGTCTAGTAGACTTCTAGGGTAGTACTTAAAATAAAGCCTATATAGTCTTTAAATCTAAATATAACCCCTAACTTTATACTCCTTTTATATTATACTCCTATACTAATAATATTTAAACTACTATTCTACTTATCTTACCTACTAAACAAAACTAAAYCCTAAAACAGTACAAAAAAATATATTTTTAAAAATTACGTATTTATTATATTAATAAAGGCTTTTTCTATTAAATCTAGTATCTAGATAAGTAGTAAGTATTATCTATAGAAATATATATAGTATAGTAAGGTATAAGCTCTGTAACTACTAAATATACTATCTTAACTACTTAACTAAGATTCTTTCTAAACTATACTATAATAAATATTTATTAACTATATAGTTAATCTTTACTAAACTAAGGATAAGTATATTACAAAAGCTTTTAAAAGTTAGTATATTTACTATAATTCTAACTTTAACTAACTTAGGTATAAAGTAATTAATAGAGTAAATTTAATAGTTAACCTAAATAATACTAAATTTAATAAAGACATAATTAAGAACTTTAATACTAGGCTCCCGCTAAAGAGTAGCTAATACGCCGCACTAAATACTAGCTCTAAAGGCTAAGGTACTAATATAACTACTAGTCGTACATAAAACGTAAAGTATAAAAACTATACTACTAAAAAGGCCATTAGCTATATAGTCCCATAGCCCTGTATAAGAACAACCCGCAAGCTAGTTATATATAGTTTAAGTAAGACTATTACCTGTAATTAAGCTTTATAGGGATTCTTATAATTAAAAAAAACTATTATTCTATACTAAAACTATTTTATCACTATTTACTAGCCTCCGTACGCATCCCTACTACTAAACACACACTAGCCAGGCTACCTACCTAAAAAAACCGCAAACAGTACCCTATATATATATTATAATAGGAAACATTATTATATATAAATAAAAGCGCCCGTTTTTAGTAACTAAACTACATTTTTACATTAGTACAAAGCTAATAATATATATAAACTATAAATTAATTTAGAAAAGGGGGTACGAATTAATTACTATAGGTATTATAGAGGTAGTTATTCTTTTTAACTTTAAACTACTTTAAAATATAGCTAAAGGAAAAAAAAAAAACTTATTTTAGTAATCCTTTATAAAATAAAAAAAAAACCTTTAAATAATAAAATAGGTTTATTTAATATAAATAAAGTAAATTCTACTATTAAATTTTTTCTATTTTTTAATTTTATACTTTACTGTATTATTATAGTTTCCTTTATAATCCTATAAGTAAGTCCCTATATTAAAAAATATTAAATCTAGTTAAGTTAATAGTAATTAATTTTACTCTATTAAACATAACTCTTTAGTATAACTAACTATAAATAACGCAGAAGAATAACGTTTATATAAATAAGTTTTTAACTAGTATAAAATTCTTCCCTTAGATTTCTAAAAAATTACTGCTAAAGATAAGGGTGGAGAAAAACTCCTTASTAAGGASTATAAATAAAATATTAACTTAGTATTTACTTAAACTAATAATAATAATAGATAGCTACTATAAAAAAATAGACTATCTATTGCCTTTATAGAAGTAAATAATACTTATAAGCCGTTTAGTAACTTAACTTTACTATAGTAAGTAAAAAGTATAAGCGGCTGTACTAAAATTAAAGAAATATTCCTTAGTCTTAAACTTTAGTAGGCTAGCTTTTAAGTACTATAATAAAGAAAGCCCCCTAAAAAAGAAATTATCTAAAATTTATTCTAAATAAAACACAAACTTATTAAACTTAAAATAATAAAGTTTAATAACTTATAAGTACTTTAAATATTACTTTTAAAAACATTAAACTAGTAGTTTTAAATTATACTATACTTAATAGAGGTTATAAATAGTAAAGTTATAATAGTAATAAAAGATACTAAGTTCTATACCCTCCCTCTAATCTAGGCAGTTAAACTACTTAAATAAAACGTTAATATTAATAAAATCTACTAAGGGTTTTTCTTTTTTAATAGAGTTACTAATAATACCTAGTACTTTAATTTACTTCCTAGTTAGAAAAATATAAGTAAAATTATAGGTATATAGGTAGTAGTATAACTTTTATTTTAGGGATAGAGTAAAGAAATAATAGTTACTGTTTCTACTATACTATAGTAAAAAAGTAGTACTATTTATAGCTTAATAGTATTTAAAATACTCTAATATACCGTTCTACGTCCCTAGCTAGAAAATAGCTTCTTATAGTTACCCTTAATTAATAATAATACTACTACATCTTAGGCTACTAGTTTATAATAAATATTTTACTACCCAAGTATACAGACTAAAGTATTAAAACAGAACACCCTTAACTAAGTAATTAATACTTATATAATCTAACTAGTTTATAAAAAGCTCTAATATATCAGAAGTACAATTAATCCTATTACGTCTTATAACGCCTTATTTTAACACCCTTATTTTTAACCTAAGTCGCTTAACTCTAATACGTCGTTATTAATACTAGGCACTGTAGTTAGTAAAGAACCTATAGAAGATAAAGAAACTAATAATACTAATAACGCTTTTTTACTAAAAAACTTAAATATATTATTATTATTACTAAGTATCTTAGTTTTTAAAAAGGATAAAAATAATAAAAATAATAAAAATAATAAAAAAATACTTAATATAAACAATTATCCTTTATTAAGTAATCTAGATAGCATAAGTAGTTTAAACTTCTTTAATAACTTAAATAAGTTAAATAATAAAAAACTACTAGTACTTTATAATTAACTAAAACGGGCACTTAAACTCTTAAACTAAGTACTTTAAAAGGCTAAAGAGTTATATTAAGAATTTAAAATAGGTATAAATAATATATAGTAGTATTTATAGGGGATATCTCGGGCCTTTAAAGTAAGAAATTTAATTATAAAGCTAAAAGGAATCTAGTAGATTCTTACTAGGATCTATAAAGAAGAATAAGCCTATTATAACTAGTTAGGATAGTTACAAAAGCTACTACTACAGTTACTAGCCCTTTATAATTAAAAAAAAGATACAGCTACGTTACTACTACTAGAGTTACTAGTCTATAATAATTAAAATAGAAATATAGTTATATTACTAAAACAGTAGCTAATAATCCTAAATTAGTAAAACTAACTACTAGTCCCTAATTAATAAAATAGAGACACAACCTTACTAGTATAAAAGTAGCTAAAACGTAATAATCTTCTAAATACAGCAAATACCTTAAAAGAGTAACAGCCATATCAACTAGTCTTTAGTTAATAAAATATCTTAAATAGTAACATACTTACATAGTTAGTAATATAGCTATAATATTTATATTTAATTAAAGTATTTTATAAAAAAACGCATATAAGCCCTAATTTACTAATAAAAACATATATAATAGTATTAATAAAATAACCTATACTTATTCTAATACTTAATAGAAACTGTTTAAATATACCCCTAATAAGTATATATTTAACTCTATTGTATATACCCTTTAACTTAAAACAACTATTATTATATTTTTCTATACCAGTACTACTAAGTAAACCCTTACTAACTCTTATATACAGAAATMCTACTAGACCTCTAGTAGACCTACTAGGTTTAAGTATTGTAGATATATTAAGTAACAAGGTTAAAAACATTATACCTATAGTAAAGTTTTAAAAGTATAAAGCTAAGTTATAAAACACTTATAGTTTAAAAAAAAAGAAAAAAAGGGTAAAAATACTTAAAGTATATATAAACAAAAATAGTAGAATATAAGCCCTAGGTATATATAGTGGCACTATACTATAGGCTATACTCTTAATATATAGTAAAACACTAAAATAGCTAAACGTATCCTATAATTATTTTATAGGGGGTGGTGTTACTTATTATTTTTTATTAGTATTATTTTTATATTTATTATTTTATAAATATATTACAGTAATTCTATCTATAGCCCGCAGGGCTTCTTTATCTATTTTCCTAGTACGTAGCTAACGTAACTTACTAGACTAACTTTTAAAACTAAATAGCTTTAAAATAAAATACACCTAACGGGTTTCTAGGGGTAGTTATTACTATTAATAGTATTATACTCCTTATTTATATATTAAAAATAGTAAATACTAATAAACTGAGTTATTTATAAAATTAATTAACTTTTAATTTATTTTTACCTTTATAAAACTAGTTTATATAAAAGCTAAGGTCCCTTAAAAATAAAAGTTAGTATTTACCCTTTATTAGTTATAAGCGATAGTTTACTTATTAAGTCTTTAAGTTATATCCTTTAACCCTAGCTCTATTTATTTTTTATATAATACTTATACTTACTACTTAGTTTTTAATACTCTACTTTAATATTAGAATTACTAAGTACCTTTAAGAGTTAAGTAATTATTACGTTTTTATTAAAGAATGGACTTAAGTTAGTTATAACTTTTTTATAAATATAGAATAAATAGTTATTTATGAAGTGGGTAATAACTATAACTTTAAGTATATTAAAGAGTTAAGTAAAAATACTTTAGTTATAATTTTTAACTTTATTAAAAACTTAATTTAATATAAAAATATAAGAAATTAATAATAAATAACTAAAATTATATAATATAATTAGTATAATATATACTAAGTTATATAGTTACTAATAGAAGAAGGGGTATAAATTATGTACTTAGACTTATTTACTAGTATAAATATAAGGGCTTTTATATTTTAGTAATAGTAAAGTAACTATACTAACTTAGTACTTTTAAAAACTTTTAATATAGTATTTAAATTAGTTTAAAGGATATTAAAAAAAACTCTTTTAGTAATAGTATTATTATATTATCTTTATTTATATAGTTTTAAGTTAATATACATAAAGTACTATAGAGTATAGTAGTTAGTATTAGATTCCCTTTATAGTTTAGTAATAAAACTTATATAGTTCTAGTAAATATAGTAGTAATTAATATTAAGTTAGATAATATTAAAGTTAGGCTATAAATCTACTATATTAACGTAGGAAATAAGTCTAGCTAGTATTTTAATAAGGGCTAGTATTTTATTACTTATGTATTATATAACTTTGTTTTTATAAATAATAATATTATAGTTATTAGCTTATTAAATAACTATAACGAGACTAGAGTAGTAGTTTATAAAAAACTAGTTAAAAATAAGTTTAGTAATACTTAGTATACTTTTACTAAGTATAATGGACTTAGTTTACTTTTTACTAATAATAGTAATACTTTTTATTTTTAATACGTAATAGAACTAAGTAATAAGAGTTACTAGTTTATTAGGGCTGTAATTAGGACTAATAAAAACGTTAATTTAATAGTTATAAGCTAATATATTTTTTAAAGAAGTCCTAAGAGTAAAAGATTTAAGTAATAGAATAGAAGTAGTATCGCTATTATAAATACTTTAAATAATAATATTCTATATTTTTTATTATTTAACTTTTTATATAACCTCTAACAACTAAAAAAACTAAGCGGATTAAGTATTAGTACTCTTTATATCGTTAGTATTTTTAAAATTAAAAAAAGTAACAACGTTTAAGTTATTATACTTACTCCTTAACTTTACCCCCTAGAAAATCCTAATTAAATAGCTATATACCCTAGGAATAAAGTTAAACTTAAGACCCGCCTTAAAAATACCTAGAATAGTTATACTACTTTCTTCTATACTAAGTTTTAATACTTAAAAAGTAATATTAATTAATATATTATTTCTTTTTTTTAAAAAATAAAGAGTTAATAACTTACTTTTAGTATATTCTTATAAATAGTTTTATTTTCTAAGTTATTAGTACTATTATATATAATATATCTATAATTAGTAAAGTTACCCTTTATACTTATTAATACTTATTTTATTAAAAAATAATATATTTAATAACTTTAGTTAATAGTATATAGAATAGAATATACTAATAGTAGGTTAATACTAAGTAGTATAAATAAAAGGTAAGAGAGGAATAAAAAAGAAAGGCTTATAAAAAAATAATAACTATAAATAAATATATACTACTTAATAAGTAGAATATATTAACTATAAGTTAATATTAAGTAGAATAAGTTAAGAGTAAAAGGAAAATAAAAAAAGAAAAAATAATAACTCTAAGTAAATATTTACCTTTAACTAGTAACTACTTAAATATACTAAGTAAGTTAGTATTAAGTAGAACTAGTTAAGAGTAAAAAAGAAATAAAAAAAAAAAGCTAAGCTATAAAAAGGTAATAACTCTAAATAAATATTACTACTTAACTAGTAACTACTTAAAAGTACTAAGTAAAGTAGTATTAAGTACCTAGCTTTAGTATATAAAACTAAAAGGGCTAGTTAAAGTAAAACCCTACTTACTTTAATATAATTTAAAGGCTATATAACCTTTAAATAGTTTAACTTAAAATATATAATTATTTACTAACTTAAAACAATACTTTTATAAAGGAATCTATAACCCGGGCCTTTTTAATAAATAAAGCCACTATATATATAGATCTAAATTAAATAACCCCTACTAAAAAATTATCCTTTTTAACTACACCCCCTTCTTATACCTATACCTATTATACTTTTTAAAAAAACTAAAGTCTATATTTTTTTTATTCTTAAGTATACTAATAAAGTAAGATATAATAAATACTAAAGAGTCCTTAACTAATAGTTACTATATAGTAAACTAACTCTATTTTTTTAAATAGTACCTACTTAAAATCGTCCCTAACTACTTAATAGAATTATTTTAAAAAAGTCTATAGTAAGATATTTAAAAAAGGTATTTCTTATAATAGAATTCTTATTATTATACAAAAGGGTAAGTAACGCTTAGTAATAAACTATCCTAGTTACTACTAATAGTAGTACTAGTACTAAATAAAAGCTTTAATAAACTTAAAAAAGAGGAAATTCCCTAAGCTATCTTAGTCTTTAGTAATAAAAAGGATATTAATAAAGCTAAAGAGAAAAATACTAATAAAGTTTATAATTTTTTTTATATTAAACTCTATACCTTAAGTATATTAATTAGTTATAAAAAAATAGTTATAAAAACTAAACTAAAAATACTTAAGCCTATTTATTACCCTTTTAGTACTATACCTACTAAGTAGGTGTCTGCTAAGTGTAAGTCTTTTATAAACCTCTGCGCGCGAGATACCCAGCTTACGTTTTTAAAATAGGTTTTACTAGTAGTAATGCGCTTAAGTCCTAGAAGATACCTATAAAGTTTAAGTTAAAGAAGTATAAGTCTATTTAAAAGTATTATATATTAAATAACTAATTACTTATAATTTTAAAATAAGTTCTACTAGTAATAAGATACTTAAGTTTTAAAAAAAGTAGTAAAAATACTAAAAGTACCTAAGGAACCTATTTAAACCTACTTAAGTAGAAAAGGACGGATAAATACTACTAACACTAGTAATTCACTTTAATATAGGGCTTTTATATACCTAGTAGTTAAATATATAGCTAAGCTAAAAAGAATTACTAAAACACTATTTTTTTAAAACTATCTAGGGTTAAAATATAAAGGTAAAGTTTAGTTAGACCTATACCTACTTAAGTAAGTAACCTAGTATACATACTTACCTAGGAACAAACTATACTATAAGTAATACTAAAATAATAGGGTACAGATCTAACAGGCCACTATATATATAGTATTAGGCCCACTTATATCTATAAGTACCTACT
Organism: Colletotrichum magnum; assembly: GCA_022457145.1. Lineage (NCBI taxonomy): Eukaryota > Fungi > Ascomycota > Sordariomycetes > Glomerellales > Glomerellaceae > Colletotrichum > Colletotrichum magnum. Next base: position 28,003 of record JAJHHK010000435.1, read on the forward strand.
ACCCTAGTTCTTACAGGTAGAGCTATATAAAGTTAAAGTTTATTTTATTATCTACTCTATTACCTAAAACTAAAGCGTTTTTTAATATTTAATTAATTTTATAGAGAATAAACTACTACACCCAGAATTAGACAATTTAAGCTAAGCCCTATAATAGTTATAACCTTCTAGTAAGACTAATAAAAATAACTTATACTTAGTAACAGAGCTTCTTTAATATATTAACACAAAATATTCCCCTTTATTTATTAAAATCAAAATTAGAAAATCTAAGCCTAGCTAGCGTCTTTTATCTATTAATTAAAGTTATAAACTTTAAAAAGTTACAAAAGCCACAATTTATACTTAGTAACAGAACTTCTTTAATATATTAATACAGAATATTCCCCTCTATCTATTAGAATTAAAAYCAGAAGATCTAAGCCTAACTAGTGTTTTTTATTTATTAATTAAAGTCACAAACTTTAAAGAATTATAAAAACCATAAGTTATACTTAGTAATAAAACGTCTTTAATATATTAACACAGAATATTCCCCTCTATTTATTAGAATTAAAATTAAAAGATCTAAGCCTAGCCAGTATTTTTTATTTATTAATTAAAGTCGTAAACTTTAAAGAGTTACAAAAGCTATAA
>JAJHHK010000436.1:0-28422 GCA_022457145.1 Colletotrichum magnum
GCCGAGATTCTCAGTCAACTTGCACCGAAAGAGGATGTCGAAGCCGCTTGAGATCTCTGTTTCCAATCCGACGTCTTTCCGGCCCCAAGAGTTCTGGGGACGGCCGAGATTCTCAGTCAACTTGCACCGAAAGAGGATGTCGAAGCCGCTTGAGATCTCTGTTTCCAATCCGACGTCTTTCCGGCCCCAAGAGTTCTGGGGMCGCTGGAGCTCGGGCTCGTGCTTGTGGTGTCCGTTGGCTAGATCGCAACGAGTCCCGACGAGAATCAGCTTCCTGTCTCCGCTTCTTCAGCTGCAAAGGATGTTGGAGTGCTACATATGAGGATGCTGGCTGGCCTGGACTTTCGGACTGGCCCTGGAATTCACGGTCTTCAGAGGGTTTGGGGCCAAAGTCTACTGCGAATTGCAGTTGGTTGTTGGATGTTTCAGGTGGGCGCAGGGAAGCATGCATCCACTTCGTATGTTGAATAGGGCGACAGGAGAGGCCGGAAGGGTCAGGCTATTATGAGTGCCACGCGGCATAATGACACTATGACTTCCTCCTCAAATCATTTTTCGGGCTCTTGGTTTAGGCCAACGCATTTATGCTTCCAATTGCCACCTGGTGCGAGTTGCTTCTTATAACTTCCTCATGCATCGCCCAGGGTGCTCGATTCGCCTGGTTCTTCGCGGCGCTCAATGACCCACCCATCTATGACAGGCCCAACTACTCATTGAAGATTAGGTCCCCAAGTATCGACGAGACATTGCGGCTCTTTTAGTTTTTCAACGACAACCTTTGTGATCAACTAACTAGGTAAGAGACTCATGTGCTAAACCCTCACCTGCTGGTGTCAGAAATTCAACCATGGAGTGTAAGTAGAAATACTGGAAAAGCCTGCTATGCCAGTTATCTGAGTAAGAAGAACAACAAACTGATTCCAAAAGTGTCGCTGGGGTCCCGGCCGGTGTGTTCTGCTCATCCAGCAATAAAAACACACTCGCAGCAAAAAGGAATCACCCATCTTTAAGAAGATTTACTGCCGACCAACGTGGGACTCGAACCCACAACCTTCAGCTTAGGAGGCTGACGCGCTACCATTGCGCCAGCCGGCCAGTGGATATAGAATTGTGAAGGGATCGCGAGATTGGAAGTTCATGGGGCGTGACTTCGACTTCTGTGGAGTCACGATGCAGGCTCTTCGAACATGACTAAGCCGAAGTCCGTGCACATCAGCCATTCCCTGGTCTTCAAGTTGGTCTCTGGCCGTTTTGTGTCCACACCTGGCTGGAAATCATCTCTCTCCCAAACTTACCCTGAAGTGACTTTTAAGACCCTCAACACCGTGAACCAACCAACATGATTGAGGACTCACTGGGAAAGGGAGCCGCCCCGTTCGTGCTGATGGTCCAATGCGGCCCAGATCACCAGGGTATCACACAAGCTCAGGACGGTCTAACTTGACTAGGAAGTTGGGACGAATGCTTGTCTTTCGGCTGGAGCGGCACAGGGGGTTTCGTTGGTTGTGTTGGAACTTTGGTCGAGGTTATCAGCGAGCACGCGAGCGCGACGAACACGCCGGATGACTCGATTACTCGAGTTTTTCGCCTTTTAATTCTTCCTCCTTTTCCCCAAAATTACCACTGTGATCTTGAGCTTCACTTCGCAGAGTTCGCCGATTCAAGCGGCACTATGGCGATGAACGCGTCTATGGATTTTGACGCCTTTGGGCCGCAGGTGCCCGGGCAGTTCGACTTGACGCTGTACTTCGAGCAGGCCGTTCTTGCAATTATTCCTTCCGCGCTCTTCCTTGCTGCCGTTCCTTGGCGTGCCAAGTGGCTTCTGCAGAGGCACTCCATCTCGGGTAGCCGCTGGCTACTTCTTTCAAAACTCGTAAGTCAACGACACCTGATTTCGTCCAACGATATCGTCTGAAATCCCTCTCCAGGCCGTTGCCGCCATACACCTTGCTCTCAATGCGGTCCTTGTGGCTCTATGGGCGCTCCCGACGACTGTCAAAACCCCAGCTTCCCTGGCGGCCAGCATCCTCGCTCTCGCCGACTCCTTTCTCATCATCGGCTTGGTCTACCTCGAGCACGACCGCTCGATCCGCCCTTCGAAGCTCCTCAGCACCTACCTGTTCCTCTCGGCGCTGGTGGGATTGGTCCAAGCCAGATCACTACTGATACAGCGACCAGTCACGCCCACGCAGATCGGTGCAGTGTTTGTCGCCTTGCTGGCTACGAAACTTGTTCTCGTCCTACTCGAAGAGCTCCCGAAGCGGGAAGCGTCCAAGGTCCCGTCGAAGGAAGAGATCAGCGGGCCGCTCAACAGGTCGGTCTTCGGCTGGCTCAACCCACTGTTTGTCAGAGGCGCCCGCAGCATCCTCCATGTCGATGACCTCGGCAGCATCGATGGCAAGTTCGACTCTGCCCGTCTGTTGTTCGCCCTGGGTTCTGTGTGGGATACGTGCGACAAAACGGCCAAGCATGCCCTGTTGACGTCCACACTCTCGGCGTACCGAGCTGGGTACTTAGCCCCGGTGATCCCCAGACTGTGTCTGGCGGCTTTCAGCTTCTCACAGCCGTTTCTCATCAAGCGCATCATTGAATTCGTGGGGGAATCCAAGCACGGGCTGTCCAACGACGTCGCAGGCGGCCTCATCGGCGCCACTGTGTTGGTGTACCTGGGCCTGGCGGTAAGTGTCAAGCAACGAAACATCCATGGGCGCGGTGCATCAGAACTCATTCTCGCAGATATCCAGGGGCGTCTACCAGCATACGATCTACCAGCTCACGACCACCCTGCGCGGCGGACTTGTTTCTCTCATCTTTCGAAAGTCTCTCCACTTGGACGCGGCGACCGCCGGCGAAGCAAAGGCCGTCACGCTGATGAGCACTGACATCGACTCGATCACGAGCGGCGTGGCGGATGTCCACGAGATATGGGCTTCCGTTTTAGAGATGGGCTTGGCCGTCTACCTGCTGAATCTGCAGATCGGCGCGGCCTGCTTTGTCGTCATCATCCCGGCCGTAGGTTAGTACACAGTTTCCATCGCCCCTTTGAGTCTCAGAAACTCACATCAAACCAGTTTGCAGCTTCATCACGGAACGCGCGACCGACGGCATCGGCCCCGCCAGGATGGCGTGGAACGAGGGCGTGGAGCAGCGAGTCTCGACAACCTCGTCGATGCTCGCCCAGATCAAGTCGATCAAGATGATGGGCCTTACTGATTACTTCGCTACCATGGTTCACAAACTTCGAGTTTCCGAGCTCGATATGTCGAAGAAGTTTCGGCTCTTCATCGTTCGAATCATTCTCATCTGTGAGTACCGCCACGTTCAAGTCTTCCTTGAAGCTGCACAACGCGAACACGCGACTGACGCTCCAGCGCAGCAAACCTTTCCGACCAAGCGACGCCCCTTTTCGTCGTCATGGCCGCCGTCTTCTGGACCCGAGCGGACGGCTTCAGCGTGTCCCAAGCATTCACATCGCTGGCGATCGTAGGGCTCGTTTCAACCCCTCTGGCAAACCTCATTGGATCTTACCCGACCTTCGTGTCGTCGGTCGCGTGCTTCGGCCGCATCCAAGAGTTCCTGCTGCAGGACGAGAGCAAAGCTGGATCGTCCGGGGATGTTGAGACCTCTGAAAGGAAACCCTCGGGCAGCACTGCTTCGGCTCCAGAGGGCGCTGATGTCGAGTTGAAGGACATGAGCAATCGCCAACCTCGGGAGAGGTCCCACGCCGCCCTTCGTTTCGAAAACGCGACCGTCTGCGTCGATGGCAAGTCAGAGCCAATTCTGCGAGACATCACAGTCTTCATCCCGAGCGGCAAATACACAGAAGTCACCGGCACCGTCGGCTGCGGCAAGTCAACGTTTCTCAAGGCCATACTCGGGGAGGCCTCTTTGGCCAGCGGGAGCATCCACTTCGAGCAGCCGGGCCTCTCGGTCGCCTTCTGCGAGCAGTCCCCCTGGCTGCGGAACATCTCCATCAAGGACAACATCGTAGCCCAGGAACAATTTGATGGCCAGTGGTACGCCCGCGTTGTCTTCGCCTGCGACTTGAGGCAGGACATTTCTGGATTACCCAAAGGAGATGACACTCTGGTCGGCAGCGGGGGCATTACACTTAGTGGAGGACAGAAGCAGAGAGTGGTACGTCTGACCCTCATTGGTACACGAGAAGAAGAAGGCTAACGTGATGTGACAAAGGCGCTTGCGAGAGCTGCCTATGCCCGAAGGTCTATCGTGCTCCTAGATGATCCTTTTAGCGCCCTGGATGCCGAGACTCGAAAAAAAGTCTTCGGTCGACTGCTTGGTGAAGAGGGCCTTTTGAGAAACGGAGATGCAACTGTCATCCATGCGACGCCTGCCCGTAAGAGCCCCCCAGCCACCTCCGATAGATGATGGCAACGTTTCGTTCAACCGACTAACTATCGTACAGATCCACGCAAGTCGGTTGCAGACCAAGTGATTCTCCTTGGAAAGGACGGTACAGTGGAACAAGCAGGCTCTTCAGTCAACCTGGCTGCGGCTTTTGTAGAACTCAACGAGAACCGCCTGGCAGGGAGCATATCTCATGGGAGTGACGAAGATCACGCCAATACCGACAAGCCTGCATCCGATCCGAGTACAGACGAAGCCAAGGAGGAAGACGCCCCTCAGAGACAATCGGGCGACTTCTCTCTGTACAAGTTCTACCTGCAGTCCATCGGCCCGGCTCTCTTCACGTCCTTCCTTCTTTTGGCCGCCGTCTACATCTTCTTGGGCTTCATGCCGAACGTCTGGCTCCGGATCTGGACCGAGCGCGGTACCAGTGACGAGAGCCGCGGCGCCTACTTTGGCGCCTACCTTGCCTTCTGCCTCGGAACCGTTCTCTTCTCCGGGCTTGCCGTGGGCGTCTTCTTCGTCGTTGTCATCCCGCACTCGGCCACTCGTCTGCACCGGCAGCTCCTCGACGCGGTCCTCGGCGCGCCCCTGCGGTTCTTCTCGGTGGTGGACGGCGGCGTGACGCTCAACCGCTTCAGCCAGGACATGACGCTGGTGGACCAGACCCTTCCGACGGCCTTCTTCGAGGTTGTGCTTGACACTCTCGTCGCCATCGCGTCGACGGCACTGGTTGCCTCCGGAGCGCGTCACTTCGCCGCAGTGATCCCACTGTGTGCACTGCTGCTTTATCTCGTGCAGAACTTCTACCTTCGCACGTCGCGGCAGATGCGGCACCTCGACCTCGAGGCCAAGTCGCCACTCTACGCCCTCTTCACGGAGACCTTGAGCGGCGTGGTAACTGTACGCGCGTTCGGGTGGCAGAGGGGGTTCGTTCAGGAGCAACTCAAACTGCTCGACGTCTCTCAGAAGCCGTACTACCTTCTCTTTTGCATCCAGCGCTGGCTGGCTGTTGTACTGGACCTGCTGGTCGCGGCCATCGCCACCGTCCTGGTGAGGATGCCAAATTTCTCATCCATTCCTTTCGCGGCATACTGACATTTGGTCTTCTTAGGTTGCTCTGGCCGTCAAGCTCACGCACGCCACGAGTGCCGGCGCCATAGGCCTGTCCATGGTCAGCCTTATGGGCCTCAACTCCAGCTTGTCCAGGCTCATCACCTCGTGGACGAACCTGGAGACTTCGCTTGGCGCCATCGCCCGCCTGCGGGACTTCGTCCGTGACACCCCTCAAGAAGATGACCTCAACTCTCAGAGTCTTCCAGCCGTGCCACAGGGATGGCCGTTCGCAGGTGGCATCGATTTCCGAAACGTCGATGCCGCGTACGGGTAAGCATGAACCACTTCACAGTCGCACAAGACTCACTTCTGTCCTGAGGCTGACCTGTCCGCAGCATCGATGACGACAAGGTCCTTAGAGACGTCTCCCTGAGCATAAAACCAGGCCAGAAGGTTGGGATTTGCGGCCGCACGGGCAGTGGGAAAACATCGCTGCTCCTCTCTTTGCTGCGTATCCTGGAGATGCCGCCGTCGGGGACAATTGCAGTAGATGGTGTCGATCTCTCTGCGCACGCTCGCAGGGCAATCCGGCCGCATCTCATCACCTTTCCCCAAGACCCCGTGACCATTCCGGGTACCGTCAGAGACAACCTCGACCCGCACGGGCGGTTCGGCGGAGACCCCGAGGGTGCCGCCCTTGTCGCGGCATTGAGCAAAGCCTTCCTTTGGGACGTCATCGAGCCCCGGGGCGGACTGGACGCAGACTTTGCCGACATCGGCCTCTCGCACGGCCAGAAGCAGCTCTTTGCCCTCGCCCGCGCCGTTTTGCACAAGGAGCAGAGCAGAGTCGTCCTGCTGGACGAGGCGACGAGCAGCGTGGACCACGAGACGGACAAGATGCTGCAGGGTATGATCAAATCGGAGCTCTCTGCCCACACGGTCCTGGCCGTGGCGCATAGGCTCGACACCATTGAAGATTATGACCTCGTGGTGGTGATGGACAAGGGGCGCATTGTGGAGGTGGGCAACCCGAGGGAACTGGCCCAGGAAGTTGGGTCGGCTTTTCAACGGCTTCGCGCGCATTGAACGGGCGTGGCAAATATCACAGACTGTTTCGGTGGAGTTCTCTTCGGTCAAAACAAGTTCCCGTGGCCGTCTTAGATGATCCTTGAGTTACCAGCTTCAAAATAGACTCAATTTAAACTATTACCACCGAATTCCAGGTCGCTAAAGCGTCCACCAAATATACGTTTCAGTACGATTACTGAGATGAATATGAGAACTGAGACCCTTACCAAACAGTTCACAGCACCCTGAGGTACTTGCCAGTGAGCCCAAGATCATGTGCTGAGCCTCTCTCTGGCTCTGGATCTCTTTGGTGCCTACATGTGCAGTCGGCCCCGCAACAAAGTAGTTTAGACTGGATCTAGTCGTGTTGGTGCCTGGTAAAAGCAGCTTTCACCGCTTGCTCGATCAGACCGACTGACCAATGAATGTGAGACATAAAAGGATGCGGGGATACTCTGGACGGTTCCGAGAAATCATCGTTGTGTCCTTCTTAACATCGACTCTCATTCACCAGCAGCAACGATGACCCGCGTCAAGCAAAGAGCTCGCAGCCCTCCGCCTACTACGCACACGCCGGAAGACCACCAAAAACTCTTGGAGATCTGGGATAGCGTGGGGCAGGTAAGATACCGACGCATCCGTATCATCAGCGCCCTCGACGTGGAGGCGTTGTACCCCCTAATCGCCGCGTACATCGCCCAGCCTGAGCTGGCGCACTCTGTCGAGGAAATTGCGCTGGCGACCGAGATATGGCAGTGGGAGGTCTGGAACTGGAGGTGTGACTGCTTTAGCTCCGACTCTGGCGTAGGGAAATATGGCAGCCCCGCGGACGACGCCACCAACGCCGCAGTGGTCGACTACGCGCGGTCCCTCGGGGTCAGCCCGGAAGACACGGAGGAGATCGTCTCGTGCCTCGACTGGAAGAGGGAGACGCTTAGAGGCCGCGACCCCCACGGCGGACGGATGCGCCGGATCTGGAACGGGCGGTGGGCGGCGGCCGCCACGGTGTTGGTCTTGTCGTTGTGCCCGAGCGTGACGTCTCTTCTCACGGGGGAGGCCGACATTGGAGCGAGCTCCAAACTTCCCGTGCTCGCTCGGTTCCTGTTGAGGTCCAACTACGGCATGCTCCCGCGACCGGTGCTGCAGAAGCTAGAGACCGTGACGGTCGTGCCGTGGTCGGGTTACCACGAGAAGTGCGAGGACGAGAACAAGGTGCACTACTTCGCGACGATCGAGCCGCTCGACTTTGTCAGGGCGTTCCACCGCCTTCCCGCGGTGAGAACGCTGCTGATGGAAGGGGTCGGCGAGTACCGGAACGATTTCCTGCTGTTCCCGCCGGGGGCATCGCGGTTCCGCTGCGTGCGGCTTAGCAACTCGTACTTGTCGTATAACCTGCTCGGCGTGATCATCCGGAGCTCGGAGCGGCTGGAGGAGTTTTCGTACAGCCTAGGCGGCCTCGCGTATACGGACCCATGATTGGTCTCGGCGTGCCCGAAGACGCTGGGCAAGAGTCTGCTGCAGCATAAGGATTGGCTCACGGTGCTGGATCTGGACATCGACGCGGACAGACCTGCGGAGTGGGAGGACGAGGACGAGAGGGTTGACGAGGATGACCATCCGGACGACGAGTACTTTGCGATCGACCTCTCTCACAGCTCAGAGCCGCTGCATCACCGGGATCTGGAGGACAAGCGGCCGTTTGGGTACACCATCGGCTCGTTGCACGAGTTCAAGGCGCTTAGGAGGCTAAGCATTGGCTTCACGACGTTGATGGGGATGGTGACGGACCGGTGGGCGCTCAGCCAGTCTGAGGACCGGTTCCGGATGCCCTTCAAGCTGGTCGACGCGCTGCCGCCGAATCTGGAGTACCTCTGCTTCTATGGGTACCGGCCGGACCACCACGTCCGGAAGGTCGAGGATGTTGTCGAGGAGTTTCTCGAGGATGTCAAGCAGAGATTTCCCCGGTTGGAGGTTGTTGGACTGGACGAGTTGGTTGTTGGGCCCGGGTCCAAGTACGGGTATGAGCTGGTTGTTGGCGAAGATGTGTTCTGGAAGCGGCCGAGGCATGGTATGGAGTGGGCAATCGTGTAGTAAGTTGCATGAGAATCAAAGACAAGTTTGGTATGTCAGTAACAAGAGCGACAAGGAAATCACACAAGGAGCAAAGACAGGATAAAGAGGATACAAAGAGAGAGGAGACCAGCAAAGGCAAGGGCAGCGACAGATATATAACTAGCACGGTTACAGAGAGAAGAAAACAACACTAGAATCATACTTCGAAATAAAACTTTTGTATATGAATAGTGATAAGTCCAAACAGAGACAGAGTGAGGGCACTCATGCGCTGGGGTAGCCAAATACCGTCTCATCACGTACCCGCGCTGCACCGTTACTTAGCCTCCAGCAATTCCGACACCGCTATTAAGCCTCGGCCCAGATTTCGTCGGCGATTTGCCTCACCAGAGCCAGCTTCTTCTTCTCGTCCTCGAGGCTCAAAGGGTATCCCGACTCGTGGGTGCTTGTCGAATGTCAGCTTCCAAATGTCCAGCAAACTTCAGTCTTTCCAGCTCGCTCTTACCTGAAGCCGCACTGGGGCGACACGCAGACGCGCTTGAGCGCCTCCTCGACGGTCTCGCCGCTGCCCTCGGCGACGAACTCGGCCGCCCGGCGCACGCGCGCCTTCATCTCCTCCTTGTCCTCGAGGGCGGGCACCTTGGTGCTGATGATGCCGACGACGACGTTCTTGTTCTTGGGCAGGAAGCGCAGCGGCTCGAAGCCGCCGGCGCGCTCGGTGTCGTACTCGAGGTAGAAGGTGTTGACGTTGAGGTTCTCGAAGAGCTTCTTGGCGATGATGTCGTAGGCGCCCTCGGCGAAGTGGCGGCCGCCGATGAAGTTTCCGCGGCACTTGGGGAGAAGAGTTGTCAGCACATAAGGAGAACACTCGATGCGTTGTCAGTAGGGACGAAGTCATCTCACCAGGTGGATGCCCGTGTGCATGTCCTCGGGCAGCTTGCTGACGCAGTCGTTGTACAGGTTGATGTAGGCGTCGAGCAAGTCCTCGACCGTGCCCTCGTTGTCCTTGTCCTCCTCCCAGCCCTTGCGGAACTTGGCAGAGCAGAAGTCTAAGAGAGACGGCAGTTAGCAACAGCATCGCCTGTCGTCGGTGGCGTTTCACTCACAGGCCATGCCGGGATCATCGAACTGGACGTTGCGCAGACCGGCCTCGTACAGGTGGGCGAGCTCGGCCTGGTAGACCTTGGCCACGTCGCGGAAGTACTCGGCGTCGTTCGCGTAGGCCTCCTTGGTGTAGGCGCGGCCCTGCTTGTAGCGCATGTGGAACCAGGCGGGCGTGATGACGGTGAGCTTGATGTTGCCCCATTCCTCCTTGGGGAGGGCGGCCTGGACCAGCTGCAGCTCGTGCAGGTTGGACTTGGACTTCTCGGGGGAGTGGCCCAGCTTGCCGCCGGCGATGACGGAGTCTCCGGGCATGACCTTGCGGTCCTTCTCGATCAGTGACTCGACGTCGGGGTGGTACAGCCGGAACATGGCGGCCTCGGCGGCCTCGAGCTGGATCGTGCCCTCGAACTCGTCCCACATCTTGCCCCAGAATCTCGTCCGGTTGAACTCTCCCGAAGTGACGCCCTTGAGGCCGAGGTCGCGCTGCAGCTGGACGACCTCGGCGACGGACTCGCGCTCGACGGGCGCAAGGCCGGCCTCCTCCTCGGACAGGCCCTGGTCCCGGATCTTGCCCTCGCGGATGTCGAGGAGCTTCTGGGGGCGGAGGAGCGAGCCCATGTGCTCCGCCCTTTAATCTTCAGCTCCATGTACGGCAGTCGGTTGTTCAGTCGGTTCTTACCTGAAGGGGGGTGCTTGGTGAAGCTTGGAAGACATTGCTGGTAGGTAGTCCGGCTTTGGAATCTATCGGGCTGTACGGGCGATAAGAGTCTCCGGATGTTGTTCTCTCTTCTCTCTTTTCTTGAAGAATCTCACGAGGGCAGAATTTTGAACGTCGTGATGTCTGAGCCTCGGCTGGTGTCTGACGCGGCCGTTGGAGGGGCAAGGGGGGAGCTTTTAACGGCGGGGCCAAGTGAGGGGTCAACTCCTCCTTTCTTCAGGGATTAGCTATCGGTAATAGCTGACGAAAAGGCAAAGGTCCGATTGAGGAGGGCTCGAATTGCTTGAACTAGCCCTATTGGAGAGCAAATAACTGGACGGGCAGCTCACGTCAGCCGGGGGAACGATCCCAATTCAAGGGAAGCGCCGTTGGGAGGCGCACAAACGCTGCATAATATTGGACTTGGCCAGTCTTCTGAAGATGCAACAAACTTCTGGGGTGCAGTCCTGCCCCTCATCCCTCGAGGCTCCCCACATCTGTCGGCACCAGGCCGGCGCGTTGACGTCAACGGCTTTGGCCGACTCGGCAGTGAGATCGGATGGGACTCTACACTATGTACGCCGGTCGTGAGCTGTGTAGAGAGAGAGGGAAACCTTCAACCAGCACACGAAACACGTCTGTAAAATCCATTCTACCTTCGCCCCAGAAGAGTCGTTGGATACGTGTAAACTGATGGACAGGTGAGATGCTGGAACAAATGTCTCAGGCAGTCTGACGGCTTCGTCATCACAATGCAAGTTGGCTCACGCCGGGGTTGAGGGGAAGGAAGTATCGTTTGATTATTCATCGCTTCGTTATTTGTGTCCAAATGAGCCAACTCTAGCAGCCATTCTTCCTCGTTGGACTACCTTAGACAGCGATCGAGACCTCCTCAATCATAGCCTTCCACTCCGTCCACATGGCTTCGGCATAAGTCTCGTTCTGCAACACCTCGAGGCCGGTCAGGGCCAGGATCTTGGCCGTCTGGATGGCGGACTCGTGCGCAAAGTCCTGGCAAAGTCACATACGTTAGCGGGACCTGTCTCTTCATTTCAAAAATCAAGAGAAAACCGGGGTTACTCACAGTTCCGGCAAGCTCTCGGAAGCCTGCGTTGTGCACCGGCGCACCCGCGCCGACAGGGAAGCCAACCTGGATCGCAGGGAGGAACCAAGAAACGTTGCCCTGGTCGGAAGACGCGGAGGCAGAACCGTCCCTGCGCGACTCCTCGGGGGACGACACGGTGAAGTTGGCCGTGCTAGGATCGTCGGCGGGGTTCATGTGCTGCATCTGCTTCTCGTAAAAGGTGCTCGCGAGGCTGAAGCTCGGGTTCTGGTCCCAGTAGTCCTGGAAGGCCTTGATCTCGACGGTGGTGTTGGTGCCGTTTCCGGAGGCGTAGAGGATGGACTGGACCTGGTCGAGGACAACATCGCGCCGGGGCCTGGACTCCAGTCAGCGTTTGGGGTCTTGGGGAGTATTGACAGAGACAAGGCCATGGGGGCTACTTGCCTGGTGTTTCCGCGCACACCCCACTGGCTCTCGATGTAGTCGGGGATGATGTTGGCGACGGACCAGCCCTTGGTAACGACGTGGTGGATGCGGTCCGAGGGCTGGAGCTGCTGACGGAAGAGGCCGGCCATCGAGTAGGCGGCGACGAAGCCGTCCAGAGCATTCTGGCCGGCCCAGGGAGCTGCGGCGGCGTGTGACGCGACTGTCAGATCGGCACCGTTAGTAGGCATTTAGACGAAGAGAATATGAGCCTCATTGAAGAGTGAAGAGATTGGCAACGTACCTCCAGTCCACGAGACGTTGCCTCGCCACGAAGCCAGCGTCCTACCCCAGGCGGCGTAGTCCGAGTTGCCCGGGTGTGCCATCAAGCTGCAGTCGAGGCCATCGTACGCGCCGGCTTCGAGCAGCTTGACCTTGCCGCCGCCGCCTTCTTCGGCGGGTGTTCCCAGCAGACTGCAGATTCATCGTCAGCTTACACTGCCCTCCTCGGAAGCTGTCACAATAACGACTTACACGACGGAGCCCTTGACGCCTCCGTTCTCCAGCGCCTCTTTGACGCCAATGGCGGCCGCGACGCCGACGGTGGCGATCAGGTTGTGTCCGCACGCATGTCCCAGACCCGGAAGGGCGTCGAACTCGGAGTTGAAGGAAACGGCGCGTCCCTCACCGTTGGAGAACTCGGCGCGGAAGGCGGTGCTGAGGTTGTAGGCGCTGCGGGTGACCTTGAAGCCTTGCTCCTCGAGGTAGTCGGTGAGAACCTTGTGCGCGTGGACCTCTTGATAGGCGATCTCGGGGTTCTCCCAGATCTATACGGGGCCCTTGTTAGCATTCGGGGTCAAGTCAATTGTCCATGGGGCAGGTAGGCGCTGGGCTTCCTTGGGAGGCTCGGGTATGTAGGCTGTGGTTTGATGGCCATGTCTCATGATCACTTACCTCCTTGTTGATAGTCTTCAGACCGTCGTTCCGATCATCGATGGCGGCGAAGACCTGGTCGGTCAACTCCTGGCCGTTGGCGTAGGAGGGCAGCAGCGATGCCGACGCCAGAAGCGCGAGCGCGGTTTTCCGGAGGGACTGCATCTTGATCAAGGCGGTGGCTTCCTTTGCTGCGGATCTTTCAAGACACGATGATGCGCCCTTCTAGCTACGAGAGGCTCTGCCCGAGTTGTTTTATGTTCCCATCCGGCGTTGCATTTCCGGCCAAGAGAAACCATCGCTCCGATATCGTATCAGCCGAGGTCCTTGGCATCGTGGAAACCATGTTGTCTCTAGAAGTCGACGGGGTTGAAGACTCTTGGCATGTCTGTCGGCACCCAATGGCGTTGGTCTCCTTAAAAATCGCGATTGGTCACCGCTCTCGTGGGTGCTCGTGGGCGAGTCTTTCAACATCCGAGAATCTGGAGATTGCGGGGTTGACAATTCGGAGCCAGATTACACTCCCGGTCTTGATTCACGGATTCTGCGGATGGTGGAGACGGCCACCTTATCACGGGCCCCGGAAGTCGGATGCTGGCCGACGGGACCTGCTTGATTCATCCTAGCCGATGTCACCGCGATGGAGCCTCCAGCCGACGGTCGGTTTAAGAGAACTTTAGCCGACCGCCTTTTCACCGACGGGATGCTCCGGTGTTTTGATCGCGGATGTGACATACTGGTGTGTAACTGTAATAACACCAAACATGAAGGGATTCTGACATCACATGCGCTTGCAGCGGGTCGGAAGCAAGCGCAGCGTTCCCAAGAGGGGTCGAATCGACGACGACTCTCTTCGGCGCCTCCTCAAAGTCGCTGGAATCGCTGCCTACAACGATGAACATGCGTCATACGCCGGGATTACCACTTCTTTCGCCATAGTATTTTTGATACTGAGTGATGGACAGGAGACAGATCAGAATTGAGAGGTCAAGACGCTCAGGTTCTTCTGCTGAAAAGTATTTGGGGTTGATTTTCTCAGGCACACCGGGAAGGCGCAGGGAGAAGGAAGCGGCCGCTGGCTCTGGGAAAATCCAGACGGGAGGAGAGACTCGGAGACTCGAGAAAGACTGCAATATTGTTGCTCCCACGGGAAATCATGGACCGGGAAGTAACCCCGAGTAACCCTTAGGACCCAGGAGACGACGCCGCTACAACATCAATATTGACTCTAAGATGTCTATTACTAACGCTTTACCCCTGTAAACTATAGAACCCCAAACCAGACCTCGAAATCATCATAGTGTAGCCACTAAGATAGAGAGAGAGAGAAAGAAAGAACAAGTAAAATCCCATGGCCGTCCATTCGCAAGATACGCATCCTCCACGTTTTGGCGTGAACTTTGTCAACGCCAGAGCCTCGACGTCACGTTTCCAAGCGCTAGAAATGCTCGGCCACCCCTTCACTAACAGCCCGCCGCGATACAAGTGAGCGTTACGGCTGCACCGGCGGCAGGGGACGGCACCGCCACGGCTTTTCCGATGGCCTTGCAGAGCGAGCACTCGAACATCGACTTGCTACATTTGATCTCGTATTCCATGGAGCCTTGCTTAGAAGTACCGCGGCCCGAACCCGCCGGCGGAATGTTGTCCATGGTTCCCTGGATGGCCCGCGGAAGCCTGACGTAACGGTCGACCTTGTCCACCCACTGGCGGCACTGACCCTCGTGGCCGGGGCGCGTGTCCGGCGTGCGGCAGACTGGAGTTGTCGTCTCGCGCTTGCTGGAGAAATTCTTCACCTTGGCGAGGTCGGAAAACGCGATGGAAAGTCGCCGCAGCGTTCTCTCCCTGGTGCTGCCGTGGCACGACCACCGGATGGAACAGCCCGAGCCCAGCGGGATGGGCGTGGTGTCGCAATCGGTGCTCCCGTCGTTGAACGCATTGTTGGCCGTCGCTAGCACGTTCTCCACCGTCTTCTCGTACAGCTCCACCCAGTCCGAGGTCGTGGAGAAGCTGATTTCCGTCTTGTCTTGGCCGTTGTTGTTGTTGTTGCCGTTGTCGCTGCCGCCGGGTTTGATGTACGGCTTGCCGCGGTGGTTGCAGACGTAGGCGCTGGAGCACCACTTGCCATCGGCCAGCTGGTACACCTTGTCCTTGTGGTAGGAGTAGCACTTGAGCGGCTTGTCCAGCTCGTACTTGTGCCAGGCGTCGCCCGCTGGGTTGGGGTCTTTGATCTTGGGGTTAATGTGCACGGTGAAGACATCGCCGTTGGGCGTGGTCGCGCTGACGCCGCCGGCCTGGCCCCAGGGGTAAGACCCGCTCCATGGCACGTTGACCATCATGGTCGGCTTGTAGGTTTCCGGGCCGTCGCCCTTCCACACGTCGCCCGGGTAGTAGATCATCTCGCGAGAGGTAGAGCCTCCGTTCACCCCGAGACCGATGCCGCAGTCAGCGAGCACGAGGTTCTCGTACGGGCTTTTCTGGGCTGATGCAAAGCCTGCGGAGAACAGAAGCGCTGTCGCCCACGAGGCGTAACCCAGTTTGCTGATGGACATGGTGAAGGTTGGTGTTGGTAGGGTGGATAAAAACTGATAGTAGGATAATGATGGATGAGTCTTTTTGCCGAGGCGAGCGTTGCTTGGTGAATGAGATATTCGTTGCTGATGCTCCTGAGACTAGTCGTACGAACTCTGGCAACATCGTAGCTTTTATATGCCAAACCATCAATCTGTTATGCCCTCAACGGGACAGTCGATGGTAGCTGACCTGCCTGTCGACAGCATAGCCACCAGATGCTGCATACCCCGAGGTCGCCGTTCAGAAGCCCGCTCAACACGATGCATCGTCTGTCAGATTCGGGCTTTTCGAAAAACCTCACCTCGCTCCGTTGTGCATCGTGAGATATGTGGAGCCCCTCCTTACTTGGACCAGCAGAAAGGCTACTTAACAGGTTGCATGCATAATAGACATGGCAAGATCGGTTTGCCCGATGGCCATGCTCTACCTGCTGAACCAGCTGAAATCAGAATCAGGCCTCAAGCTGCAAAGGACATGCACAAGTGCCCGACGCAGGCCCACCCGAGGCTGCTGACCACAGGTCTCTCAGAATCTGCAAGTTAGGAAAAAAGAAGCTATCGTCTTGATGGAAATTATTGTCTATTGTTATCCTCGAGTTTTAATGTTGATGGCTTTCAAGTTGACAGATAGTACCGTGGCGTTGGGCGACGTAGCAAATCCCAATGCCCGAAGAAGAGGGAAGAATATTCACGTCAATGGGGACATGTAACGTCGGCCAGTCTGATCGGATCATGGAGTCTATGAACACTGTAGACTTAATGCGGCGTAAATACAAGCATTACTGTCATGCCATCTACCGGGCTGGCCGAAGCTGCACGTAAGCACTAACACCTCGCGTAAGTACGTCAAGCACACAAAATCAAGCGACCCTGACCCCGCCTTTGGGTGGGAGGAGTAATCGCCGACTCTAATTCACATACATACGCGTCTCACGTCTCGCTTGGTGTCTAGGTAAGCCGTTTACTCTTTTCCGCCAAGAAAGGAAAAGAAGCATGTTTGAATCTTGCCTGCGTCACGTAACGTTACATCCATATCTCAGCTCCAGGGGTCGTAGCTTAGCACTTGCAGGTCAAGCCGGAATTCGCCGGCATATCGTAGGGTCCATTATACCAACTGCATGATTCACAACCAGTGTCGACACGGAGCAATTACGCTTCTGGGTTCGCGGAGAGAAGGGAAGTCACCAGCCGTAAGGTACGTGATCGTTACAAAAGATGCACCAAGGTCTTTCCTGCAAACTCACACAATCTTTTTCAAACGACTGGCAGCTGCTTTGTTTGGGGAAGAACCGCTGCCTGTAGACCCAAAGGATGCCATCAACGCCATCAGAGTCGTTGAACTCGCCATCCAGGGCGCGAGGAATGGGGCAACAGTGCCACATTAGACGTGGGCTTAAGGGGGCTTGAGGGGGCCTAGGTCAAGTGTATGCCAATGTCAGCTTGCAGCCATATTGCTGTCACGGCTCTACAACATCGTCACAGCTGCCTAGCTGATATCAGTCCTGTTCTTCCACTCCCTCGTGCACAGGCTTGAACAACCTGCGAGAAACAAATGCTTCCGCAACATATCTTGCCAAACTTGCGCGATCTCGCAAGCATCTCTAGAGTCTTGTAGTTAGCCTTTGTAACCTGGAGTCGTTGGGTCGAGCCTGGCGCTCGTCTCAGTCGTTGTAGGCCTGCGCGTACGGCCATGAGAGGTAGCGGGTGGGAATAGGTACCGCAGCGGGGACACAAACCATCCGCAATCGCAACGACGCCGAAAAGACATGAGCGGGCGGTTGTGAACGGTAAGACTTACCACCAGGCTCGAACCATCTAAATTGGTTGAGGACACACGTACCCTGCTTGCAGTGGTCTCTCGGACTCGGCGGAGGTCGCGAGATATTGGGCGTGTTTTCGTCATCCATACACTCTTACGCCAGTTTATTGTTCTATTGTGACACAGCCATCCGTCGTGGCTGAGCGCAGGATCAAGTTCAGTATGCCGGGGCCGGTCGATATGTCTACCCCCGGCATTCATACCTACATCGCTACCAAAACGACTACGTGCTTCCTCAATCCTCAGTAAGGTCAATGGTCGAAATATCCGCCGCTCTAGTTCCCGCACCGTGACCCCCAGGCCTGGGCGCTTCGAGCTCACCGCCCTTTTCCGTCTTCTTCCACTCCCCCGTCATGGGGTTGTACTCTAGCAGGTACGAAACCTCGGCCTTCCTCTCTCCCCGATACTCAACCTCGACCTCCAAGCCCGGCTCGCCGTAGTGGCCCATAAACTCCAAGTCGAGTTTGAGCCGCGTGCCAACCTCCAGCTCGCCGCGCAAGTCGACGGCAAACGGCTCGGACCGCGCCACGCGCCTGTTGTGCTGCACCTTCACAGACTGCAGGAACGTCACAGCCGTCCCGTCAACATCAACCCCGCGCACCGCCAGCCGATGCCTCTCCTCGCCCGTCGTCTCGAGCTCGACCACGAGGTGCCGGCGCAGCACAAACACCGGCACGGGGATGTCCAGCTTCTCCATGACGCGGGCCATGAGGTCGTCGGTGGCGGACCACACGCGCAGCTCCGCCAGCGCGTCGAGCGGGGTGCTCTGGAGGTTGCAGATGGCGAGGCGCCCGCCCGCGGCGCCGCGGCTGCGCTTCTTCCGCGCGACGGTCTCGGGGATCTCGTTGGCGGGCGTCACGGTCAGCGAGGAGCCGAGGGCGAGGCAGAGGTCCGCGGCCTTTGCGTTGTCGCGGGCGCGCTGGAGGGGCTCTTCCCAGAGATTCTCCCCAAAGTTGATGATGCTGTCGAGCAGGACGCCGCCGCACACCACGCACTTGCGGCCGGTGCGGTGGTCTCGTACAGTCTTTTCGTACTTTGCGACGGCGCGGAAGTCTGCCATCTCTGTCAGCTGCGGGCTCGGCAATGTGGAGATGAGGACCGGATGCGGTACCTCGTATGTACTCCTTGCTGCAGTCCTTGCAGTACTCCCTGGTGCTGTTACCGTGCAACTCCGAGATCCTCTCCTGCATTTGGAAAGTTCTTGTCAGCAAGCCGGACGCAGGTCGCAAGGGAGAGGGGGATGGCGACTCACAGGCAAAATGCCGCTTTTCCTGTGAAGGCCATCGCAGTTTTGGCTGATGAGATACTTGAGCAGACCGCGGTCCTGCAGCGCGACGAGGGCCATGTGCGTGAGAGTCGGGATGGCCTGCATCGTGTTCGTGGTCTTTGAGACATTTCGCCCTTGAGCCCGCAGCGTCCATACGCCGTCGGGGCCGCGAAAGTCTGGTATGCCTGCGTCATGCCGGATCAGGCGGACTGTATCAAGGGCCTCGGGGAGTCTCAAGAAACTCACCGGCCGATGTTGATATCCCAGCGCCCGTGAACGCAATCATGTGCTTGCTGCTACTGATCATGTCGGCCAGCTGCTGGGCCTTCTGGTCCACCGAATTCAGAGGCTCGCGTCGCTCCTTTTCGGCGACTTTGGGCGCGGTGTTGGCCATGATACTTGGAAACTAGGGGGTGGACCTGAAGAGTCTGTCAAAGAAAGAGGAGAGGGATGGATGATGAACTGGTTCTTGCAAGAATCGGATCAACTTCGAAGGTGAACAGCAGGCTATATTTGTTTTCAGCTGTGCCTCACTCCGGGCTGGGAACTTGGTCTTACGCGCGCCACCCCTCGCAACACGTGATTCAGCCCGTCGGCATTGGACGACAGAAACGGTTAAATCAAGAGCTGCAACTAGGCAGCAATGACAACAACTGCTCATTTCACGTACTTCGTGAAAAGCGAACCCATGTCTGGCTGGAAAAATTGGCTCGGCTGGGAATTGTAAGGTGAATATGGGCCCGGGTTGGTGATAACGGTCGGATAGTGCTCAACAAACACCAAAGTACGGGATACCTGCGACACAGTGCATCTCCACAGCCGCACCTCAACCAACATCACAACTTCCCGCTTCTACAACGAGTTCCCGTGTTGCGTTTAGACTCATGGTTCCAATCATTCAAAGTTCAAAAATATTTACAGACAGATTTATCAAATGCGATCTGGTCGATAAGGCTATGGAGGTGATGCGTGGCGTTTCTTGGTTTGCAACTCGCGAGACCCACAGGCTTCACAGCAACCAACTTGCTCAACTGGTCTTCAGCCGAAGCAACCCGGGATCGTATCTCACTAACAGCACAAAACTGCAACGGACACAGGGAATTTGAAGAAGCTCCATTAATGTCTTGTACTTCACATCAAGTACAGAAACACAGCCTTTTGGTCCAGCCCAGCGGATTCTATGCAGTTGAAGACAAGGCAATAGTCAAGAGGATGTCAACTACGCAGGAAAACGGGCTTCGCAGGCTCGAAACCACTTTGTGTCACCAGGAAAGGAAGAGTCCCCGAGGCTTCTATTGAGGGATTATTGCGACATAGTTCAGGGAGGATCGCAAACAACTAATGGCATTTTCCAAAAGTAGGCAGGCAGGATTGGGATCTGCACTTGTTTCATGTTGAGGCAGTCGACAAATAAGAGCCCATGGTACGTCGGAATATCGACGGGCTTTTGGAAGCCTCGAGAACATCGCCGTCGTCTACTTCTATGTGATCAATCATCTCAGTGCAGATTAAAGGTTTTTGTCATTCATCTTTCATCAAATTTCAACGCTCAAGTCTACATACACGTGCCTTCATTTGCTGTTCTCCTTGACGAACCCCCTGACAAACTCCCGCAAATCGCTCTGCGGCAGCCCAAGCACCTTGTTCGCCTTCTTGTCTTCGGGAATGGAGTGTCCGGGCACGTCCGCGAAGTGATACTTGATGAGGAACTCCTCGAAGGGGAACCTGCCACCCGCGGCCAGCTTCTCCTTGCCGACCTCGTTGACCTCGTCGGCTGTCTTGTGCTCCACCGTCCACTTGGACCCCGTCTCCTCCTCGAAGAGCGTGAGGAGCTGGTTCTGCGTGACGTCGAACTCGATGATGTTGATGTACTGGTTCGTCGTCTCGGCGGGGTGCTCGAGCACGGCGGCGATGCCCTCGGCCAGGAAGGCCAGGGACGTGGTGGAGACTTTCTGGTTGCCCGAGTCGAAGATTGTGATGCTCTTGTTCTCGAGGGATATACCGTAGATGCCGCGGGTGATGCTCTGCAAGCCAAGTCAGCAAGCCTGTCCCACCATCGCGTGGACTTGTTACTCCATACCCAGTCAAAGAACAAACTCGTGCCGATGCCGGTCCACGTAAACCCGGGGTTCTTCTCGGCCTTCCCGATGAGGTAGTCGACGGCGGCCGTCTTGGCAATGAGCCAGTCGCCCAGGATCTCGCCCGCGAGGTTGCGCGTGTTGAGACCGTACTCGGACGGGATGAAGCGCTTCACGCCGGCGGCGATGGAGGCGTCGATGAGCGGGTCCTGCGAGCCGTGGACGACGGCCGCGACGGTCGAGATGGCGGACACGACGGCGTCCTGGCCCTCGAGGGCGGCGGTCAGCGATGGCACAGAGGACAGGTCGGCCTTGCGGACCGCGACGCCCTCGGGGAATGTCGCTGTGGAGGACTCGCGGGAGATGGCTGTGACGGCGAAGCCGTGGCTCTGAAGAGCCTTGACAACTCTCAGGCCAACGAGGCCGGATGCCTAGTACCTGTGAGCTGGGTTCAAGACGTGAAAGTAGGGAGTGGCTAGTGCTTACACCGACGACAGCTACGGTCTTGATAGACATCTTGCGGTATCGAATATGTATGTCACCGATTACAGTCGAAGTAGGTTCCCGAGGATGCGAGGTTGTCGCACGGGGTGCTCTCCGATAGGGCCTCTTATAGCTACCCTCGAACGTGGAGGCGCAACTCTCCGTGCCCATTAATATGCAAGAAAGTTCGCACTATCTCATACAGCTCCTCGCATATTGCAACCCTGAGCCGGGGCGCCCTTGGCACATGCAGCGTACCTGGCCTTGCACAGCATTCTGCGGGCGCGGAGCTGCGTTCAGCAACGCATTGGATCTGGAAGTAGAGTCATAGATCAACGGCAGTGCTACACGGAGAACAAGGGTAACGACGGACGGTACCGGCCCTTGAGTGGGATGGAACCTTAGTAGAGTGGGCGGCGAGTCAGGCCAAGGCCAGCTTCCACCGTCGACAAGGATGAGTACAGCACCATATCCACTGTGATGAGATGCTCCACTAGGTCTGTACAGAAGCTGCCGTTGTGCCTTGGAAAGGGGAACTGCGTCCGGACTCTGTGGCCGAAGAACGGGGGGAAGACCCGGCTGCGGCCCGACATATGGGTAGATCGACTTCCGGATAGCCGCCGGGGAAGACGCGCGGCGGGGTTCGGAGGGCTACGTCTCGGATTCGCATTGCCAGGGGGTCATTTCTCACAAAGGTGGGGGAGGGTCAGGTTGCGATGAGCGCGGGACTCTCCGGAAAGCAGTTGTCTGGCATCACCACTCTCGGAATCGTTCCGCATGTCGGACAGATTGATACCATGACGGAACGAACACACAGGGCGATGGAATACAATAATTACGATAATTTAATATGTACATCAGAACTAGCCCTCCCTCCTGGACAACATCTAGACGGCCTTGTTGACCTTCCAGCCGCCAGAAAACCCGCGCGCGGTCAGGATCGTGAACCCGCTGGCCGCGAGACAGCACCCGGACCAGATCCAGCCACTGAAGTACCCGTGGGACCTCGAGAGCGCCCCGGCGATGGGCGATCCGAAAAGCAGCGCGACGGACATGACAGTAAAGGCCATGCCGAACCGCGTTCCCATGTAGCTCTTGTCCTCCGTCAGCCGGACGAACGTCGTCGGCTGCAGCGCGAAGAAGGCGCCGCAGAAGAAGCCGTATATCGCCGTGACGGCGATCAGCGAGGCCTGGCTGTCCGTCGCGGAGAAGGAGAAGGCCGACACCGACATGGCGAAGACGGCGGCGGCGATGGTGTTCATGACGCCGGTGTAAGGGACGATGAAGTTGGGGAGGATTCTGCCGACGATGCTCGCGCCGTTGAGGATCGACAGGAGATAGAGCGCGACGTCCTCGCTGGCGTAGCCGCGCTCGAGCGCGTAGCTCTGCACGTAGACGTACGGCGTGTACATGCCGAGGAAGAGCAGGCAGCAGCCGGCGAGGAAGAGGAGGAAGGGCGGGTCGCGGAAGACGGAGTGGTCGACGAAGGGGCGGCGCTTGGGAGGGGTCTTGAACTTGGAGGTCTTGATGACGAGGACGCTGGTGCCGAGGGTGACGAGGGAGATGAGGGCGAAGACGAGGACGGTCCAGCGGAAGCCGATCTTGGGCTGCATGGCGCGGAAGAGGGCGGGGAGGACGAGGCTGGGGGTAACATGTCAGCATACGAGCTCTCGCGAGATTCTCGTCGCATTCAGGGGGTTAAGGGTCGGCTTACCCTCCAACACCGCTACCGTTGGCCGCGATGCCGTTGGCGAGCGGGAGCCTCTTCGAGAACCACTGCGACGGCAGGGCAACACCGAGGGTCGACAGGCATCCGGTTCCGATACCGATAACGACTCCTTGGCAGAGCAGGAATTGCCACAGGTTCTGGCAAAAGGCCTGGAGCACGAGGCCGACGACGACCAGGACCGTACCGACGAGCAGCAGGTAGCGCGAGTAGCCGAGGTCGTAGATGGGGCCGATGATGAAGCCGAGGAAGACCATGAGGAAGTTCTGCAGCGAGCCGATGGTCGAGATCTGGAACGGCGTGTTGCCGCTCAGGATGCCGGTCTGGTAGTAGGCCTGGAAGGCGCCGAAGCTGGAGATGAGGCCTTTGGAGTTCGTTCGTCAGCTCTGACACAGGTGATCATTGCGAGTAGCTCCAAGACTCACCCCATGTGTTGAAGTATAGCAGAAACGAGCCCAGGATGTGAAGCCACGCCTGCAGGCCGCCGTCCGGGGGCCCGGCAGGAGCGCTCGGCTTCTCTGCGGGCGGCGATGTCTGGGACGACGACGTCGGGGGGCTGTCGTCGTTGGTGCCGCTGCTGCGGTCGGGGAACACGCCGGCGGACGGCTCCGTCGCGGCATCCCGTGCCGGGTCCTTCTCCTTCTCCGGTAGCTCCTGCCCCTTGGGGCTTTCGTTCGGAACCGTAGACATTTCCGTCAGAGCATGCGACGACCCGCCGGCAGATGGAATGGATGGCAGAGACGCAGTAGCCGCGACCAGGAGACTCGACGGTAGGAAAAGTTTAAGTGATTGAAATGGAAGGAGTGGAGGATGAATGGTTGATTGGCATGCAGGGACTAGAGGGGATCGAATTTGCGATCGGAAAACGCGCTCGGCATTGGCAAAATACTTCCGAGATGGGACAAGTCGACGACCGGGTTTGTGTTGCGCTCACTTAAGCAGAAATGGCGTTGGTTCGGTGGTATTGACGGGATCGAAAGACTCAACCACGGCTGGTCACCCCCTTTCGACGAGTTGCGGGTTTTGCGTCACTTGCTCTGTAATTTTTTTTCACTTCTCTACAGTGATGGGCTGATGGACGGGGGCCATTGATAAGATGAACCGCTGTTATGGAGGGTTCCCTGTCGCTGAGGGGCCTAGAATGTAACCCTCCCGTCATTTATATTGCTGTCATCGGGGCCACCGACTGTACCCGCGGTTGTGCCGCGGCATCTGCAGGCGATCTGATCTGGTCGGTGACATGCCTGGAAAGATCTTGACAATTACTCAACCCGTCGCGCTCGACTCTGTTGTGCAAGACTCAATTCTTTGGAGTTTGTTGAGTCATGGACTCAGTTGCAGAGACACATAGCGAGGAGTATGGCGATTGTTCAACCCTCACAATAACCCAAGTCCAATCTCCAAAACTCCGACCTCCCTCGGAATTTACAAGAATTCCGGGAAGGATCATCAAAGGAACGGAGCCTGTCGCCCGGGGACCGCGCCTGTTTAGGCAGTCCAACCCACCGGCCGATCTGCCGCGCGCGTCGCGCCCGCCACTGGGATGGATCCCTCAGAGATGCTCCTCTCTAAAGCAACCTGCCGTAATGGGCTGACACGACATCATGGGCCCTCCCAGGCTGTCCCAGCTGGCTATTTTCTCCCTATTTGGGTTAGGTGGTCGGTACAAGAGTCCGAGGTTGACAGCAAGCTTCGTTCTCGTAACGCCGGCAGCTATGTTTCGGCAATCGGATTGAACTGACGTCGTCCTTGATCGGAAGGAACTGAAATACATCGGCTTGTTGTATATCGCATTACCTGTGAGCTTTGAGCTTCGAGTTGTCGCTCACCGTCGTGTGCGGCCAAGGTAGAGTGCCTAACAACAGGGAGTGTTGAAATGAAGCACACAGAACACCCCCTACTATTGATCAACAACGTAAGGAAGTCTACAGCACTGTAGAAAAGAACCAGACGAGTGCGTGTAGCGGCAACTTATGTCGGCGGTTCACGAGTCATAGTACAAGTCCAGCAAGTGAAGCTATTCACACGCGGGCACCATCAGGACAAGTTGAAAACTGGCAACCCGCAATGGCGGTCCCTTGGGACAGCATTCCCAAKGGATGACGACAAATGAGGCGTAGACCTACAGAATGCAGGATAGTCGGGCCCAAAGACCGTTACATCTATCGTGGCTTATGCCAAGCAGGCTTTCATGGCTCAGAGCCCATGGGATTGGCGTATCACTGCGGCGCAGCCTGCATACACGCAAGTAGGTCCGGGTCAGCGTTTAAAAAGCCTTGTCTCCCGGTCTTCATTTCCCCTCGATCTTGTAGCTTTATTGCACTGTTCTCTTTTGGACGGAAGTTTGCATCTTACCAGTCGTTCGGCCCAGCCGATAGAATTGAACACATGGAAAAGTTGCGGGATAGATTTGGTCGAGTGTATGTCATTTACCGCCGCTCGAGCTACCGGAAAAGTTTCCTCGCAGCTTAAGGGTGTTTAGAAGAGAAGCAGCGACTAATCGAGGCAAATTCAGACCCATTTACATACACGATTTTACTTTAGCAGGTCCCGTCGCTAAACATGGCTTCAACCTGGACCGTCTCGACTTGGATGATGCCGTCGTTGGAGCCGCGAGAGAAAAGGCAGAGGGCACAAACTTCCGCTGGATTCATCTACCTCTCAACGACATTGACCTGGCTGAGGTAAGCTGGCGATGTAGCGGTCGACCACGCCTGCATAGGAAAACTAATCAGGACATCGTCGTCGCTCGTAGGCCTGTGTCGGAAAGCTCTTGGGTGAGAGCCAAGCACAGTATGTGCGAGACTCATGGGCCAGCCAGCTGAGACCGACGAGCGCTATTCCCCCTCACACCGTCTCCAGACACGGCTGGTCTGTTGCGCCGTCAGTTCAGTTTCGCTCAACGAATGGGCAGCAACCGGGAGACCAACAAGACTTTTCACTATTCGTAAGACAACTCACACCCCCTTTGGGGCCCAGTAGGCCGCCCCGTGGATCCTAAAGGTTTTACTGATGCCTTGTTCTCGAATGGCAGCTCCCATATCTGAACGTCGAGCATTTTCAAAGGGTCTACCAACTGGCCGACGCTGCGGACGGCTACTCGCGCGACACGAAGTATGGCTCGACGTCCTGGTCGAGGTTTCACGACGGCTCCAATTGGGTGGAATTGTGGAGGTTCTCCCCGGCCAAGCCTCAAAGGACACATTCACGAAGAACGCTGGCWGAGTACGCCGATCCAATCGGGAGTAGTACTCAGCGGGACACCAGCCAGACCCTGGTGAAGTGGACGGTCGAACAGGGGCAGGTGCGTAGGTTTCGCGGTGGCCGGCAGACCGCGAGACCGGACAGCCGTTTGATGATGGTTGATCAGGTGTGGACATGGGCCATAGAAGGTAGGCATGTTCCCGACAGCACGGAGTTCGGCCCTCTACGCTTTCTGACAATCTGCTCTACGAAACCGCATCTCCTTCTTGAATCTGCTAATACAGAATATGGCTAACCGGGGAAGATTGCCAGGCACGCTCGTCTCTTGTTTCCCGTATCAAGAGAACGACTTGTTGCTCCATGATGAGGCGTTGAAGGCCTTCCTCGCCAGTTCTCCGAGCTTCCAGGGAGGGCTCACGGACAGTCACCGGGAGGAGAAGCTTCGGCGACTGGGAGATCTCAAGTGTGAAATCTATGACCTCTTCAAACCCTCCGCCATCGATGTCATGTCATCCTCAATGAAGGATTCCAAATTGCATTTATGCAAGGGACCTGTTGAGCTTGCAGTCTATCTCGCAACGTACTCAACCATTTCGTTCTCTGAAAGAACGAGGTCCAACGTAACAGACGTTATTTCCATATATCAATGGGCGTCCAAACATCAGGTTTTATTTTTCTCTCTCCCCCTCTCTCTTTCTTTGTATCTCTCTCTTACCTTCTATCCATACGCACGTCTCTCAACTAGGGAGAAGCCTTCCAAGTCATGCACAGCAAAGCTGACATTGTACTATCCTAGGCCGCTCACTGTGCTGAGAGGCGCGGGGGCTTTTACAATCAAGAGTCATCTGGAGAGATAGAATACGGTACAGAGAACGAGTCAAGGGAACTGCTCCGGATCCTCGAGATCATGGGCATGCAGAGCGACCTGGACATGTTGCGTTCCCTGCTTGAAGACCAAGGCCGCGTCTTGGCCTCGATCCGGCAGCACTTCTTCGTCGAAACGAGTTCCGAGGGACTCGCCAGCGATCTCCTCGCACGCGCGGAGAAGGGCATTGATACGTGGACGCACGATCTAGATGATCTCTCGAAAGAAATCTCGCAGACGCACAGTTCGGTGCGTGCAGCTCAACCACCCACGGTGTTGTTTCCAGTCTCTACTGCAAAAGGGAACAATCGAGAATACTAACATGTCTCTCGTGACTTTGCGCAGTTGCTTGCCTTGCTTGACCTAGAGCAGAAGACAGCCAGCTTCCGAGAGGCGCGTGCGTCGACCAAGCAGGGGCAGGCCGTGATACTATTCACGGTGGTGACTGTTATATTCGTTCGTCCACATGACCCGCCCACCAATCTGGAACCCTGTCTTGTTTTCGCAGCTCAACTGACCATAAATTGATAGTTACCCTTGTCGTTCTTCACATCCTACTTTGGCCAGAACATATCAGAGCTCACCGGAGACCCGCTGAACCCGACGGCGGCCGAGCTGTGGAAGACCGCAAGTTAGTAAACATACTCTCCTTGGGAGGAATTCAGGGAGGGCAGGAAAGCCGCCGAGTTGAAAGATAGAGTCTGACTTGGGGAAATCTCCTCGAAACGCACAACAGCCCCGATATCCGTCGTCGTCATATTTCTGTCGCTCCTCGTCGCCCTCTTCATCGTCTATCCCCGCATGTGGCAGATTTGCAAGAACATCGCGTCGCTTCTCAAGGAGATGATGTTTTGGCTCGCGGCTTGGGTAGTCATTCTGTCAGCGTTTCCGGCCTTTGCCTTCAAGGACGCGTTCCCTCGGACCGCCCAGTGGATCCAAGACGCGGTGTGGTACTGCTTTGTGACGTGTCTGCACCTGGTGTTCGGAGACAGGGCTTACGCCGGGCGCGGCAGGCCGGGAGACTCCACTATAGCCACGGCCTCAATGGTGTAGCTCGCCCTGATCACTAGTCGTTTACAGCTAGGATGCGGATCTTAGTAGATAGATAGGTCGCAAGAGGCAACTTTACTAGTCATATATACTGAGGGCTCTGGTTGATATCGGTCATGATATCTCAACAGGTTGAACACTCGCCAGCGTTCTATGATGGCCGAACTATGTCGTGATAGCTGAAGCAATACGTAGCTGCGTGCGTAAGCGACTGCTCACTTAAGCGGCTTCGCTCCGTCTCCAGCCTTCGTCTCCGCGCCCCTACATCGTAGGACTAAGAGATCAAGCCGTTACGCTCACTTCAATTTACCACTCGTACTTAGCCGCGTGACAAAATACATGTCATATAATACGTATATAGGTGTGGTTGCTGGCCGTACTACCAGCCGCATTGCTTTGACTCTTGAGTGAAATAGTTATAACCTCCTTAACTATACAATTTATCGTACACTCTGGAACATAAGAAAATACAGTAATTACGTATTCAGGACCCCTCTGAAGGTCGTAACTTTAATACATAGTTAAGTGAGGTGCCTACCCACAGTAGGAGTAAAGAAGCGGACTAGGCTCCT
>JAJHHK010000437.1:0-28042 GCA_022457145.1 Colletotrichum magnum
GTAGGGGCACCAAAAGTGCTTCCCGTAGATGCAGCTGTTTGACCGAAGGCACTGGTGGTAGGGGCACCAAAAGTGCTTCCCGTAGATGCAGCTGTTTGAGGTACCAAAAGTGCTTCCCGWAGATGCAGCTGTTTGACCGAAGGCACTGGTGGTAGGGGCACCAAAAGTGCTTCCCGTAGATGCAGCTGTTTGACCGAAGGCACTGGTGGTAGGGGCACCAAAAGTGCTTCCCGTAGATGCAGCTGTTTGACCGAAGGCACTGGTGGTAGGGGCACCAAAAGTGCTCCCCATCAAACCGCCAGGCGTCGTAGATGCCTGTGACGCTGACAGGCTGAAGGCTCTTCCGCCGGCCATGGGAGAAGCGGCTTGCTGTGATTGCGAACTCCCAAAGAGTCCTGTAGAGGCTGGCCTTCCAGACTGGCCGAAAAGGCCTCCAGCAGTGACTTGCGGATTCCAGGAATCGCTAATATCAAGTCCTGCGAAGCTCTGAGTCTGCAGGCAGCCAGCTACTGGACTGCCAAAGCTCTGCATCGAACCAAGACTGTTGAGGCTGGCAGACGAACCAAGACTGCCGGCGCAGCCACGCACTGGACTGGGGGGAGACTGGCGCCCGACGGTCCGACGTCTCATCATCGTGACGGGCGGCCGGGCAGATGAACGTTGCGGAAGCGGGTCGGCCTGGCGGGACTGTGGCCTGCTGGAATCTCCAGAACTGTCCCCATTGTCCTCCACGGCGACGAAAGAGCACCACTTGCCTCCGACCTGGAACTTGACGCCCAGACGGACGGCCTCGCGCTCGACCATGGAGGCGAAACGGCCAGGGTGTTTCTTCTCGAGGCGTTCGCCGTCCTTGGCCTTTGCATGGAAGATCCAGCCCCGGCCCTCTTCGAGTTCCTTCACGGCCTTGCGGGCGGCCAGCTGGTGGATTGTCTCGCCTTTGCCGACGGACACCACCGGCACCTTGAGCTCAAGCGGACCCTGGGGCGATGTCCCGCGGATGATGAGAGACTCTGGCGTCTTGGTTCGCAGAGCTCGATCCGGGGACAGAAGGAGATACACCGTCGTCCGGCTGTAAGGGAAGAGGGGCGGGATCTGGAACGGCGCCTGGAGGATCTTGGGTGGCTTCACCGAGGGGACGTGCGAGAAACGGTCGGTGCCGGTGCCATCCTCGACCGGCTTCGAGTCTTCCATCTCGACGTCGTCGTCTGCGCTTGCGGGGTCGAAGAGCGAAATGGTCTTCTTGGGCTCCTCTTTTGTGTTCTCCGAGGCCGCCTCGGAGATGGAATCGGGGTTGATGATCTCAAAGTCGTCTTCCGGCTCCGTCTCCGACTCGGCATCGGCGTACTTGACCTCCAGAGAGTAGTCGGTCACGTGCGGGGTGAGAGCGCCCTTCAGCATGCGTACCACCTTTCCAGCCATCTTCTCTTGGTCCGAGACGGACTGAGAGAAGCCTCGACCAGCGCGCGCAAGTCCTTCGATCAAGGCATGGCTAGCATCTCGGCCCACGCCGAGGGTGAAGAGGCGGATGGCACCCTTGGAGTCCTCAACTTGTTGGTTGACGAACTGGAAAAGATCCTCCTGATCCCATATCTCGCCATCGGTGAGTACAAACACCTCGAGGTCCATGTCCTTGTGGCGGCGCTTGAACGTCTCCTTGACGGGGGAATACACATCCGTGCCTCCGTAGTTGGCGTCAAAGGATTCGATGTGCAGCATGGCGGTGCTCAAAGTGTCTTGGTCGTACGGTCTGGAGCTCTCGAACAAGAAGGTATGGTGGTTGCCGAAACTGCAAATGTTGAACATGCAACCGACTGGGAGCGACTTCATGAAGATCTGCAAAGCGTTCTTCAGGTCGGGAATCTTATTGCCCATGGAGCCAGAGCGGTCACAAACGAAGACCACCTCGGGCTTGGTGGAGTTGAGCTTGAACTTGGGGACCAAAGTGGCCATGATGGCTTGCTGATGGGCGTCGGTGGGGTGCGTCTCGAGCACGACCACCGGGTTGGATGCATCGCTGGTCACGATCTGGACGACGAAGTCTTTTTCCAACTCTGCGCTTCCAAGCGAAAGAGTGGCAGACGCACGACTGAGTGACGGTGCGTCGCTGGTGGTCATGGTGGAAGTGGAGCCGACGGTGACGGCGATGGGATGGGAGGGTGACTGGATGGACTTGACGACGCTGCCGTCAGGCATCTCGGCGTCGACGACAATTCGAATGCCGTCTTTGTTGTTGGCAGAGTCGGGCTTCCTCAAGAGCTCGCCGGGGTACGAGCCGTACCTCGGGGCGATGGATGTCGGGACGGTGAAGCGGATG
This sequence comes from Colletotrichum magnum, assembly GCA_022457145.1. Lineage (NCBI taxonomy): Eukaryota > Fungi > Ascomycota > Sordariomycetes > Glomerellales > Glomerellaceae > Colletotrichum > Colletotrichum magnum. Next base: position 2,315 of record JAJHHK010000437.1, read on the forward strand.
CCGTCAACCTCGGCGTCGTGCTTGAGCTCGCCGAGGTAGACAATGTCGACCTTGATCTCGGCACCAGCGGGTACGTTGCCAATTGTGGTGGTAAAAACGTCGCTGGCTTCGGGAAGCTGTTCGAGAAGGCCAGCGGTCTCGCCCTTGGCAACGGCCTTTTCGTATGTCTTGCGGGCGGTGTTCCTTTCCTGCACAACACCACGGATGACACGGTCGTTGTTGACGGTGCAGGTAAAGTCGACGACGGAGACGCCATCGTAGAGGGGAAAGGTGAATCGCAGCTCGGGGATGGTGTTCTTATCGGAGGGGTTGATGAAGGTCTGGGTGAGTGTTGTGCGCGAGGTGCATCCGACAATTCGGGCGTGGACGGATTGGGAGACGCGAGGCAGATAGATTCTGCGAGGCTGCCAGTGGTTCTTGGACGCTGGGTCCAAGAAGTAGAGACCGCAGATGTGGCGTCTCATGTCTGCGAATGTATTGCCGAAGAGATTGCTGCCGCGAGGGGCAGGAGGGTTGGTTGAACAAGAGGTCGAGCCAAAACCCGGGGTCTTGGTCGCGCCGAAGAGACCTCCAGAAGGGTAAGTTGCGGACCCAAAAGTCATATTGACGATAGTACTCACGAGACGATACCAATCTACTCCAAAGGGGACTGTGATGAGATGGTCGACGGGGGACGATGGAAATGGTCCGCGTACGGTCTCGAGATCGCCCAGCTGGTGGTGTGTCGTCGTCGTGTGTGACTGAACAATATCGAAGACTGAGATGGGGCAGCAACACAAGAATGATCTTGCAGAAGAGGTATTCGATGAGTGCTGCTCGGTGGTTGTTGACAGGAGGAAGTTGATGACGTCCAAAATACAAACGGACGTCTTCCCAACTTCCTTAAGTACCCCGATGCTCCTGCCATCTTCAACTGACGTTACGCACCTCCTCTGCTCCTTACTTGTTGGTGATGGACTGTCTTTGTCATCTGCAAGGGTGCAGAACAGCAGGCAGAACCTCCCTGGAGCGAACATCCAATGAAAGGGCTGAAAATTAAGCGAGACAAGCTGTGATTGGATCCCCTCAGCATCCCAACTGTTGCCTGAAGCAGTAGGCAGCTGAGTACGTACCGGCAATGCCGACCAAGGCAGCTTTCCGATTGGCTTTTTCCATCAGGCCAACCATTGATCTCCACTCTTCCATCTCCACAATGCGTTTTACGCTGCTGCGTATTCCTCGTAGGCGGACAGTTGGCCAATAGATTGAAAGGAGGTGGGGCCCTTGGGTACCTCTACAAAGGCCTGGATCACTGCTGAATAATCGCGCCTTACTACCTAAACAACATCTCTTTCTCTGCTCGATGGTTTGAATTAAGCCTTGCTTTCTGTGTGGCTTGTGCAATTGAATTGACTCTGAAATTCTTTCTGTCTGCCTTGCTTAGGCTGGAGTACAATCGATGCTTGGCAGCCTGTGGGAATGACTCATCCAGAATCCATTAGAACTCTCCTCTTCTCAGTGGATGCAGGATCAAAACCCTAAAGAACCAGCTGATAGTCACCTACCGTTCAATCTGCCAAAATATCAAAGCCGCTTCAACCCAAAGCCTTCTTTTACACAGGCATCTATGCGCATGTCTCTTTAGTTGCTGCAGATTGCCCCAGTTTTGTCGGGGCCGACCGTGGTTGTCATCGAAAGTTACCATCAGGCATACATGATCCCATTTTTCTTGATTCTCATTGTTGCCTGCCGAAAGTCCCACCCTGTTGCTGTCTCATCTGATGACTGCCGCTATTCCACCTCAATTCATCTCTTTTGCGATAGTGATTGCTTCCCTGGGGTGCGAAATCAACCATGAGCTTACCACTCGTCTCCCTAGCCTATTGAGCCTTGAGAATGACAACATCCAGCTCCTCTCCACCAACCTCCAAGTCAACCATCATCGCCTCATCTCTCCCCTGGACATCGGCGGTCTTGCGCAGAACCCCATTCTCGTAGATACCATACCTTCCCTTGATGAGCCCGCGGAAGCTTGGCTGGATGCTGTTTGATCCACGAATTAGCAACCCATACAGCTCAAAACATAGACACGCCAGAAGAACTTACCGTTTCTTCGTTCCATCCCACGATCTCACCGTGACCGCCAGCGCACCCACCTCCTCATCCCAGCTTCCCCTCAAAAAGTCCACACCGCTCGACATATCCACGCCCTCCATGAATGGCGCCGTTGCAAAGTGCTCCTCTCCCCACGGCTTCTCGTACATCTTCCTCTGCCCATCCGGTACGTTCAACCTGGCATATGCGACAGCCGCGTTCCCAGTCAAGACGTCAACCCCCGGCGTCTCATAAGTGAACGGATCTCCATCGCGGAAGGGGTAAAACAACCCACCATCCTCCCACTTCGGACCGAGCGCGTCGTCAGCATATGCCAGCATACCATCCAGCGTGCTCTGATCACCCAGCTCAGACGTCCACATCAGCGCGTACGCCAGATATGGCTTCGTCCAGGGCCACCGCCGCTCGTTGGCGATGTCGTCCGCCGCAGCCTCCGCCGCCCTCGCGAACGTGTCGGGATCCATCGGCTCGACCCCCTCCGACGCCACCAGCTCCCGTATCTTGAAGGAAACCTTCGGATGGGGCACAACGACGTGGTCGCTCGCCGAGGGCTTGGCAAGGAACCCGACAGCGAGGTTATCGCTCGTCTTGCGCGCGAACGCCGGGTTCCACGCGTTCATGAACGCAATTGCCCTTTTTGTCAAAGTCAGCCTGGCGCGTTCCGACGCGAAAGGGGAGCTACCAACCACGCAGAGTAGGCCGCGTCCCCCGTGGGCGTCTTCCTGTCCTGCTTCGGCGAGTACCACTCAAAGATGAGCCCGTCGTCCTGCACCATCCCCTTGGCCTCCCACGCCGCGCGATACTTCTCCAGCACCCCCGGAGACACGTCGACCTTGTCCCTGACGTCGTTGTATCTGATAGCAACGAGCTGCGGAAAGTTTCGCGATATCGTCAGCCTTGAAAACGGTCCTCGTCTGCCCGCGGAGAATGCCTCACCGGAAACTGGTTGCAGACGACAAAGATGCTGTTCGGCTCGCAGCACACCCCGATCCAGCCCTCGCGCTCCATCTCCTTGAGTATGGCGTCCTGCAGCGTCCGCCTCGAGTACGAGAACGTCTCGGGGCCCATGCCCCAGAACACCGGGTTCCAGTGGAACTCGATGCCGCCCTCCCCGTCGAACCCGTCGTCGTCGAACAGCATCGCGTACAGCGAGACCATGAGGAGGAGGTGGCCGGAGTACTGCGCAGATACACGTTGGCCCAGAGTCTCGAGTCAGGTGCCCAGACCATCTCGAAGGCCACTCACCATGATGTTCTCCCTCACCACCGGGTCCGCCCACGGCTTCCTCAGCTCCTCGATGTCCGGGTCGAGCATCACGCCGCTGTGGCTCGTCAGGAACCAGTACCCCCAGACGTCCCGCAGGAGCATCTTCCGGATGATGTCCTCCATCAGCGCCCGGAACGCGGACCGCAGCAGCGGCAGCCGGTGGTAGTGCGCGGCGCCCGCCGCGTAGGCCATGGTCGCCAGCTGGTAGCGGTACGCGTCGACCCATTCCTGCCCCGGCTCCTGGCTGCCCATGTGCCGCCACTCCCCATCCCTCTGGGAGACGAGGTTGTGAAAGTGCCGGAGATGTCCCGCTTGTTCGCGCGAGAGCTTGGGAAATCTGGTGATGAAGTCGGGTTCGAGGGCTGCGGGCAAGGTGGAGGGTGCGGCCGCTCCGAGGAGCTCGAGCTTGCCCTCGGCGTCGTTTGACTCTAGCGTTCTGTGAGAGAATGGTCAGTTCCACACACTCGAAGCTCTACGAGATGGATCGGTGAAAGAGTGACCGACGTAATGGTGGTAGTAGTCATGGCGAAGCAGTTCACAGGCAAATGTGTGTGTGAGCACGATGACATGAAATATCTTTCACGACGTGAGACGCCCGGGGCCTTTTTGTATGTAAATCTCCTCGTCTTATAAACATCTCCTGGTCCGCTAATTCCGGCCCCCGCCGGTTCGTAGGAACGAGGGGGTCCGTATCAAGCTTGGCTGACCGTCAACAGTTCACTTCTTCCAACAGGGACCAAGTCCAAAATATCACACCACTCACCCAGCCCCGGCCGTTAGCGAGCCTAAATCCTACCTCCGTCCACCCCGATCCATTGGTGCTCGACAGTTCGTGGGATGGAGAGCCGAACGTCGATCCCGAGTGCAGGGTTCGAAAGCCGCATTCACGTACGGATGGAGGCAACAATTTGGGGGCGGAGTTACGCTCCACACGGCCTTTTTGGATAATAAAAAGAGCCTGAGCGTGGTGAAGGACGGTGTTGGTTTACTTATAAGTAAAAGAATGTGGCGATTAATCTATATGGGGTTAAATATTTATTATAAAGAGTGATAATATTTATAGGTTAGAAGTAGCCTAGGTGCTAGTATAGATATTAGAGCTATAGGTGGAGCTATATAGTTATATAACTCTATATAGCTATAGCTTCTACTATAGCGCTATATACTATAGGGGCTAACTATATAGTAACTATATTAATACTAGTACTTTTTACTTTATAGCCTAAAGTATAAAGCTTTAATAAAAAGAATAATTACTTTTATAAAAAGAGCAGTAATTAATACTATTTAATAAACTACTACTTTTTATAAAATTAAAAAAAAATCCTAAAAACCCCTATAGAAGTTAAGCTTTATTTCTAATAGGTCCGGGACTTACTAAAGCGCCTAGGGCTTATTAGAGCTACTTCTAAATATTACAACCCATTAATTAATAGACCTTTAATAACAACCCCACAGGGGGCTTAGTAGTTAAATAGGCACGTCAGCCCATAACAGTACAGAACCCTATAGAGTAGAAGAACTAAGATATAAGTTACGTAATAATAAGTAGAACCAATATATAATAAGCGGTCCTAGGACAGAACCAATAACACTAAGGGTAGTTTATAGTAATAGACTAATATACTTAACATTAGTTCTAGAAATAAAGGGATATATTTATAAAAACGGGACTTATATATAAATAGAACTTAAGTACCTTAAGTCCTCCCTTTTATAGTTCTTTAGCTATTAACCTTATATTAATTTTTAAATACTTTTAACCCTTTAGTAGTAAATACTATAACCCTTTTATTAAATACTTAAATTAATTACCTAAGTACTTTAAATCCTTAAAATTCCTTTAGTACTATATAGTACTACTTATAGTATTAAACTTTAGCTTCTATTAATATAAACCTTACTATTAAAAAACTAGCTATAATATTTTAATAACTTCTATTTAGTAAGTTAACCTTTAATACTAACTAAATAGTATCCTATAATGTTTTTAGTTAGAATACTTAAAGTGACTTTTACTTTATTTAAGTCCTTTAGTAAGTAGGCCTAAAACCTTACTTAAAAACTAAAAAAATAATATATAAAAAATAATAAAAACAAGTCTAGTAATAACAATACTAATAAGTAACTAAAATAAGCTTACTATAATATTAAGTAGCTTTAAAAGCTATTTAACGAAAACTCTAGTGTAATAAAGGAACTCTAGTAAACTATTTAATAAACTAATAAACGTACCTAGAAGGTTAAAAACTAAAATAAAACCCTTTATACTACTATTAATATTATTAAAATACTTATTTATAATAGACATAAGAAATTTAAACTTAACTTACCTATTACTTATAATAGAACCCCTAGATAATTTAAAGAATTTTTAATTTAAATTAAGAACTATTAAAGCTTCTACTATAATAACTTTAAAAATAATACTAAACAAGTTATTTATACTACTACGTTCCTCTATAAACGCGCTTTTTAGTAAATTAAACCTTTTTAGAAATAGTTTTTTAAAACTAAAACTTTAAATAACTGTACTACTAAGGTTAAAGATATTTTTTTAACCTTTAATAGATTTAAATACACTCTTTAAACTTTATTTTAAGACTTTAACTAGAAATAATAAGTAGAGTATAACTTTACTATACTTAGATAAACCAAGTCCGTAACTTACTATACTACTAAATTCTAATATATTAGCGCGTAACTAGACTTTATTAAGGAATTTAGAATCTTTATATTCTACTAAGGCCTAAAGGATAAAGTTAAGAACAAACTTATTAAAATTAATTATTCTAAAGACTTTTTTTAGTATACTAAACTTATAATTAAGATTAATAACTATTTATAAAAAAGATACTATAAAAAAGGAGAACAACAACTTAATACTAACTCTAGTAGAAAGTACTAATAGTAACTAAGATAATTCTAGTACTACAACTAAGAGTAATAGCTTTAGTAAAATAACTAGTAAAACTAGAACTATAACTAGTAAAGTATTATTTATAGATACTATATAGACTCTATAGACTTTAGTACTACTAAATAATATAAATTTAATAAGAAATATACTTTTAAGTACTATAACTATAATAAGTTAAAATATATAGTTAAGGATTACTACTAACTTAAAAAGTAATAATAGTAATTAATACTAAAAAGTAAGTAACTTAATACTACTTTTAAAAAAAAAAACTATACTAAACTTTTATAAATAGTATACTATAGTAATAAATATATAATTTATAGAAGTAGTAAAGAAAACGCTAGATAGTATTTTAAGGATACTAGTTACTTTAGCTATAATATTACCGATATTTCTAAAAAAATACTTACTATTACTTATAAAGTACTTTACTAGAAATTAGTTTAAAAAGTATAAAAATAACTTAATAATATAAACCTATAATAAATAAACTATAATTTAGTAATACTTAATAATAAAGAAGTTAAATATAATAATAAACGGATTATCTAAAAGCTTAATAAAATAATTATAAACCTTTAATATACTATTAATATAGAACTTAATAAAGACTATATAAAATATACTTAAATATTACTTATAAAGAGGAATAAAAGAATAGTAGTATATACTAATTTACTTATATTTAAATAATTATATACTAATAATATTAAAAGGTTAAAAAGAATTATAGTATATCCTAAAACCTAAGAAATACTATACAAATTAAATATACTCTATAATTTAAATAAACCTTATAATATTACTTAATAACGTACTTAAAATAAAATTACTTAGGGGGCCCTACTTAATACTTAGAACTTAAACTTTAAAAAGGAACCTTTAATATAAAAAAAAGAATAAAAGTATCTATTATATATCCCCCTAAATAATAACTAATAACGAATTTTATTTTATAAAACGGACCCTATTAAAAGAATAAAAAAATAGCTACTTAAAACTATATTAAAAGACTATAAATAGTTAAATACTTTATATAAATAATACTAAAATATCTTTTAAATATAATACCTTAAAAACAAATACTAACTACACTTTATAAAGAAACTTAACTCGTAATTCTTCCCTTAAAAAAAAAAAGAAGTACTATATAAAAACGTCTACCTTACTTAAAAACTCTATATATAAAGTATTTAAGAATTTAAAGGACTTAAGGAAGTAGTTTTTAAATTTAACTTAAACTTTTTAATATAATACCTATATAAGGAAGGTATAGACTAGTAAAAATACTATATTAACTAATACTAAGTCTACTATATTACTAAAGTATAAATACTCTAAAGAAAGTAACTCTAAAAGGAAAAAGGAACTAGTTTTATACTACTTATCCTTAATATTAAGGGCACCCTTAAAAAAAAAAAAATAATTAAGTACCCTAATAAAAATAAGATATATATAGAATAAAGGCTTAAGTAGTTAAAAAACTAAATTTACTTACTAACAAAGGATTATAATAAGTAAAAATAATAAAATCTATTTACTTAGTTATAAACGCAAGCTTAGACAAAAGACACCTTTACTTTAATATTATAATAAATAGAATACAGGTTAAAGCTTTAATTAATAGTAGCGCTTAAAGTAACTTTATATTACTATAAGTAGTAAATGACTTATAGATACTATAAAATAAAAAAGAGGATCTTTATTTACTTAATAATATAGAAGAAGAAGGAGTATAATATAGTAGAGGTATTATTAATAGTAAAACTATACTCTTTACTTTAAGCTACTATAACTAAAAGATATACTACTACTTTAATATTATAGATATAGAATAATAGGATATTATTTTAGGAATACTATAGCTATAAAAAGAAAACTTATAGATAAATTAAAAAACTAACTACCTTTATTAGGACTATAAAAAGAGTTTAGTTACTAAAGGATATAACTAACTACTAGCTTTAAATAAACCCTATTAAAAAAAGCCGATAATATATATATTATAATTTATTACCTTTTTAAAGGTTAAAAAAGTAGTTGCTAAGCTGTTATAGAAAAAGGACTTTATTATAATATAAAAAAACTTAATTAATAATAAAGATTAACTTTTATTTATTCTAAAAAAATATAAAGTATATAAAAAGCTATTTACTTTAATACTAAAAATAAACTTACTTAAGTATAGTACTTTTAACTATAAGATCCCTATTAAAAAAGAATAGATACTAACTTTTAACTAAGTTTACTAACTAAACTAATAAAAAATAAAAACACTTAATAAGTATATTAATAAACATTTAACTAAGGGCTATATTAAAGAATTAACCTTACTAGTAGGATACTTAATTCTATTTATACTAAAAAAGAATAGTAAACTATAACTTTATATTAACTATAAATAACTTAATAATATTACTATTAAGAATTACTACTTACTACTACTTATTTTAAAACTATAAAACCTACTCTATAAAGTTAACTAGTTTATAACTCTTAACTTTAAAAGAACCTATAACTTAATTAGAATTAAAAAAGGAGAAGAATAAAAAACTGTATTTTGCTTTTATAAAGGACATTTTAAGTACTTTATAATACCTTTTAGACTTACTAACACTTCTATAACGTTCTAAAATATAATTAACTATATTTTATAAAAAAAACTTAATATTTTTATAATTATATATTTTAATAATATTTTTATTTTTTTAAAAACCCTTAAAGAATATAAATAATATATATATTAAGTACTATAGAAGCTTTAAAAAACTAAACTCTTTATTAAACTAAAGAAAAGCGAATTCTATACTTAAAAAGTAGACTACCTGGGATTTACTATTATACTAGAAATTATTAAAATGTTAAATAAGAAAATTACTGTAGTTAAGGACTAGTTAATACTAAAGAATATTAAGGATATTTAATTATTCTTTAGATTTATTAACTTTTATTAATAATTTTTTAAAGGATACTTTAGAAATATTAGAGTTTTAATTAACTTTATTAAAAAAAATACTAAATAGAATTAAATAAAAAAATAAAAAACTATATTTTAAAAAATTAAGGACTAGGTTTTTAGTAAATCTATACTTATAATACTTAACTTAAACCTACTATTTAAAGTTAAGACTAATGCCTTGGACTATACTATTAGCGGACAACTTAAGTAATAAGATAAAAAAGGATAGCTATACCTATACGCTTTTTWCTTAAAAAAACTATAAAGACTTAAACTTAATTACTAAATTTATAATAAAGAACTTATAGTAATTATTAAAGTATTTAAAGAATAAAGGTTATATTTCTTAAAAACTAACTATAAAGTTATAGTTTATATAAATTATAAGAACTTTATATATTTTACTATATTTAAAAACTTTAATAAACGATAAATTAAATAGTTAGAATTCTTTTTAAAATTTAACTTCTATATTATTTATAAAAAAGGATTAGAAAATAGAAAAGTAAACGCTTTTAGTTAATAATTAAACCTAGAAGTAACGGTTCTAAACAAGACTTAAGTAATTCTTAAAAAGGATTTAGATAGAAACTTAGTACTAGTTATTTACCTTTTTATAATTACTAAATAAATTAGTATTAGTATACTTAGATAGATAACTAATAAGATAATTAGAACAATTTATAGTATTAAAGTATATAGATACTAAGGAGTTACTAAGACCTAGAAACGAATTAAGTAATATTATAGTAATAAGGTTATTAAAGAATAAGTATCTAGAGCTATTAAGTACTATAATATATATAATAAAAGTAAACTAGTATATTATAAGCTATATAAAGAATTATAACTTTTTTTAGTACTTAATAAAGTATAAAAATTAATTTTTCTTAATTTTATTATTAAACTACTATAATTAAAAAAGCTACTTACTAAAAAATAGTTTAATAGTATTTTAGTTATTATAAATAAACTTACTAAGTATATATACTTTATACTATAAATTAAAGTAAGTACTATAAAAAAACTTATTTATATTTTTAATAAGTATATTTTTAATTAATATAGTTTATTTAAAAATATTATATTTAATAAAGAAACGTAGTTTACTTTAAAGTTTTAAAAATCCCTAATTTTATAGTTTAAATTTAAGCTGTAAATATTTACTACCTTTTACTCTTAGACTAATAAATAAATAAAAAGGATTAACTAGATCCTTAAAATATACTTAAAATATTATATTAACTACTAATAAAATAATTAAGTTACGTTATTACTAATAGCTTAATTTACTTATAATAGTATAGTAAGAAAAAGTATATAAAATTTACCTTTTTACTTTAACTACGGATTTAAACTAACTACCTATAAAAAACCTAAAATAAAACTATTAGTAGTAAAGGCTAAAGCTTAAGTTAATAAAATTAAAAAAATTTATATAAAACTCTAATAAGATTTAGAATTTATTAAATAATATATATATAAATATACTAATACTTTAAGAATAAAGGGACTATCCTTTAAAGAAGGAGATAGTGCGTACTTTATTTAATATAATATTAAAATAAAATAACTAAGTAATAAGTTAAACTTTAAAAAACTTAAACCCTTTAAAATTATTAAAAAAATCTCAAAAATTAACTTTAAACTTATACTACTAAACACTATAAAATATTACCTAGTCTTTTATATAGTACTACTTAAACTAGTACTATAAGAATTATAAATAATAAATTATATTAAAGTAAATTTAAAATAAAACTATAAAATTAAATAGATTATTAACTATATTAATTAATAAAATAATACTAAAATTAAATACTTAATTAAATAAAAAGACTACAGATATAAAGATAATATATAGAAACCCATATTAAACCTTACTAATACATAAAATAAACTATAAAAATACTAAACCTAGTAGTAAGAAAGGTAACGTACTTAAGTTACAAAGATACTCGTAAATAAATCACGTATTCTCTAGCCTTAACTTAAAATTTAACTAATTAAAAAACTTAAAATAAAATAAATATTTCTTTACTTAAAAACACTTAGTTTAAAATAAAACTAAAAGCCCTTTATTAATATACTAGTAATTAATAGACCTAAACTAGCGAAGTTATTACTAAAACTAAACGCTAACTAAAGTAGCTTGTTTTTTAAACCTACTACTTAGAAATCGCTTACTATAAACCTCTTATAAGTATCTAATACTAATAATAAATTACCTTTAAAAAGAACTTTATCCTTTTAATTAACCTTTTATATACTCTACTTAAAAACTTTAGTTTACTTTTTATAAACTTTTTTTTAARTTATATAAATATAACTTAAACAACTTACTACTTCTACTATTTAGAATTATAAGTATATAAACTTATAATAAAGCACTAAAAGCTCTTTACTAGCTTTTTCCTCCTTTTTATTTTATTCTTTTTACTAGGAATTTAACTTTTATACTATATAAAATTAGTATTATAAAAACTAATTAAAAAAAGAACAACCTATAAGTAAATACAACTAAAACCCTATTATAAAGCTTTTTTACTATAATATATATTTAATAATAAGTAAATTTTTTACTAAAACAATAAAGGACCTTTATATAGAAATAGCGAGTATAAAGTATATTACTATTAACWAACTAAGACTTAACGTATTTAAGGAGCGCAGCTTTTTTATAATCTTTAATTATAGTTAAATGTGATTTTGATTTTTAAATACAGCTTAATATAGTATTAGTATTATAGAAAATAAAGAAGTATAATTATAAATCTTTAACTTAAGACTAGTAACTTATTTATAATAAGGTTTTAAGGATAAGACTTTTTTAAAAAAAAAAGTTAATATTATAACTTATTAGTTAATAAACCTTTAATAATAACTCTATAGGGGGCTTAGTAGTTAAATAAGTATATTAGCCTATAATAGTATAGAACCCTATAGAATAAAAGAACTAGAATATAAGTTACATAACAATAAGCAGGACCGATATACAATAAGTAGTTCTAAAACAGAACTAATAATACTAAAGGCGGTTTATAGTAATAAACTAATATACTTAACGTTAGTCCTAGAAATAAAGGGATATATTTATAAAAACGGGACTTATATATAAATAAAACTTAAGTACTTTAAGTTCTCTTTTTTATAGTTTTTTAGTTATCAACTTTATATTAATCTTTAAATACTTTTAGCCCTTTAGTAGTAAATACTATAACCCTTTTATTAAATACTTAAATTAATTACTTAAGTATTTTAAACTCTTAGGATCCCTTTAATACTATATAGTACTACTTATAGCGTTAAACTTTAACTTTTATTAATATAAACCTTACTATTAAAAGGCTAGCTATAATACTAAAGTAACTAAAGCTTATATCTTCTTTTTTATACTACTTATATTCTTTAATCCTTTATATTTCTAGTTTTATACGCCTTTTTATATAACCTATTCTTTTATTTTAATTATTATACTATTACTATTAATAAAGTTTTTAAAAGTATAGTTTAAAGAGGTTTTTATAAAGGTATTAACTAGGTTATTACTTTTTATTATTTAGTAGATATTAGTGATTTTGTGTTATTTATAAGACTATTTTAGGGCTATAATATTAATTATTAAGTACTTTTCTTTAGTAGTACTAAGTTTAATAAAGTATTTATATAATAAGTATAAATTTATATATATTACTATAGGGATTTTAAAAAGTTAAAAATAGTTAGTTATAATTTAAAGGGTTTTAGTAATAGTAAGGGCTATATTAGTACTAGTTATTATACTATAAATCTTAAATACTAGTACACTATAGGTGATGTATTTGCTTTTTATAGAGCTGTAGTGGACAATATTACTAGTAAGCTTAAAGGTATTATTAGTAAAGTGGCGCTTATTACTAAGGATAATAATAAAGCTAAGTTGTAACGAGAGGTTGTTGTTATTAGTAAACGATCTATCTATAAATATAAAAAGCTTATTAGTAGTGAGGTTAAGGGGGATGTATATTAGCCCTTACTTTTAGTTATTAATTTACTACTATAAATACTTATTTAGAGCTTTAATATTATTATTATTAGGTTTTTAGTACTAAGTAGTAACTAATAAATTATAAAATACCTCTAGTTAATAAATTATTATAATATAAGTACTACGGGCCTGCTATTAAATATACTTAGCCTTTTAATTTACTTTAGGGGTTATAATAGTAAGCTTTTTACTTTAGCCCTTTTATTAGAATACTAAGTTACTGCTTTTAAGGCTTAGAATACTACTATTAAATATAAGGGGATTATTAGTAGTTAAGAAGGTCTTTAGCTTAGCTATAAGGTTTGTTTTTTAAAGTTAGTTATTTTCTTAGGCTAAAAAATTAATAGTAAAGAGTTTTAATATATTATTAGTTTATATTTTAACTATAGTAAACTCTTTATTATTAATTAATAATATTAAGAGGTATAGATTATATATTAAGCTAACTATATTAAGCCTTTTATAGTAGTAGTGGTTATACGTTACTTACTAGTACGTCTCTACTTTTATAATACTATAAAGTAGTTTTTTAATAATTATAATAGTATTATAAAGGTAATAATACTTAATTTACTTAAAGAGTCTTATAAGGATAGTATAATTAAGCTTTATTTTTAATTATATATATACTTAAGTAATATTTTATAGTTATAGAGTTATACTATTATAGATTAAGAAAGGAGCTAGGGTAAAGATTAATTACTATAAGGCTTATTAAATTATTAGAGACTATATAAGGATCTTAGCTTTATTATTATTAGTATAGCTTTAAATTATAAAATAGGACTTTTTATAAGGGCTATTTATAGTCTTTCTTTTAATTTTATTAATAATTTTTAATTTAAATATATAGTAGTTATTATAGGTTTTAGGGTTATAAGGGATAAAGTTAAAGACGTTGCGATTCTAAAGTGCTATAATCTCTTACTTTATTAATAGTTAAACGGGTTTACTAGGCGTAGTAATTACGCCCTTGTTGTATAACTTAATTATAAGGGTGAAATTAACTTCTTTTTTTACTAAAATATATATTATAGTAGTGTTTTTATAAGGGCGGCCGGGACGTCTTTTAAGTAGTTAAAGGAGGTTTTTAGTAGTAGGGGAAGGAGTAGGATTAATAACGATTTTATTAAGGATTTCTTTAAATAACTTAGCCTTACTAGGAGTATCCCTAGGACTATTAGTTTTATTATTTTTAGTTTCTTTAATATAGCTAGGGTTATTTAGTAGTAGAGATTTAAAATTAACTTTATTATTATTATTATAAAAGGGTTTAATAGAGGTTAATTTAAATATTTATAGGCCCTATAAAAGGGCTAATATATAAGACTTACTATTAATTAAAAGTAGTAAGTACGGGCCTTACTAACTACCCTTTTTATACTATACCCTAACTTTAGATTAAAGTAAAAGGTTAAGGCTTATAAATATATTAAAGCCGTTATATACTTTAAGGCCTTTTATAACTATTTATTTAGTATAGAAGTAGTAGACTTTATTTATAGCTTTATAAATAGTAGTAGCTTTAGCTATAATATTTAGTAACGGTAGGGAGGAGTTATTTACGCGGGGGTATACTTTAAATATAAGTAAGGTTAGGATAAAGCTATTTAAACTAGTAGTATTATTAATAGCTTTAACTATAGTCTAAAGACGGGCATTATAGTTTATTCTAGGGTTTTTTACTTTAAAGATTTTATAAATCCTATATACTATAGTATAGTATCTTTTAACTTTATTAATTAAGTAGTACGCTTTAATAAGAGTATCCTTAAGGGTAATACTAAAGGATTTAGTATTACTATAAAACTTATTAAACTAAAATCTAGTACTTAAATTAATAATAAAGTTATTAAGGGGTCCTTAGTATATATTAATTTAGTTCTTTTAAAATACTTACTATAGATATTTAGTAAAGAGTAATTCTAAAAAGTAGGTAGTATTAAAGGCTATAGATATATTAACTATATATAGGACTAACTTACTATTAATATATATAATATTAATAATAACTTTATAGTTAAAGTTAAAGTTATTATAGAAGTTAAACTTAAAGTAAAATAGTACTAAACTATTAAGTTAGTATTAATAGTATATATAATTAAAGGCCTTGATAATAGAAATCTTAATAGGGTTCTTAGCCCTTTATAAAATATTATAAAGTTATTAAATAGAAGGGTAGTTAAATTATTAATAAAAATAGTAGAACTTAACGTTAGTTAAGTAGTAGAATACTAGTAACTCTTTAGGGTTAAAAGTAAGCTATTTATACCCCTATTGTTAAATAATTAGGACTATAGTAGTACTTTAATAGAGTTTATTATAGACGTTATTAAAAACAATACTAAGTCGGTCTATATTACTTAAACTAAGTAAAAACAGGGTACTTATAGGTATTATATAGAAGATAATATTTTTAAATAGGGTAGGGATATTAATAGATTTAAGTAAGTTAATTAGTACTATATTTTTAAAAGAGATAGAGATTTTACTAGTACTAAAAGTATTAAGCTTAAGGTTTAGTAAAAAGTAATTTTATAGTACTATGTATTAATTATAGTTTATAGTTAAAAACTTTACTACTCTAGTATTAAGTATAATACTATAAAAAACGTTAAAGGAGTAGTGACTATTATATATAAATATTAACGTAGGTACTAAATAAGAAAAGGGGTTTATTTGTATTAAGTAGTAGGTTATAGTATTATTTTTAAGTAGCTTAAGGATATAGTAGCTATTAATAGTAGTTAAGCTATTAATACTTATAGAGGCGTAGTATACTATTACGTAATAAATAAATCTAATATCCTTCTTAGGCTTTAAATTACCTTTTTTAGAGTTATTAGTAACTAAAAGGTTATTATTATTATTTAAAGAGCCTTTATATTAAAGTAGAAACTAATAATATCCTTTATAAAAGGGATTTTAAATGTAAAATAATAATTTATAGTACTTATATACTTCGTTATACTTTTTCTATATATACTTATTAAACTAGTAGCTGATTTTACTATAAACGTAGTACTTTTATATACTATTATTATAAAAGAAAGGTATATTACTATAGGGATAGTTGTAAGTATTACGGCTTTAGTAGTAGCTATTATAGTAGCTACTATATTTATAGTTAATATAGTAGGTATTTATAGAAACGTACTAGTTACTTATAGTATAGCTATTAGTAATACTAGTAGTTAACTATAGGTTAGTAATAGTGCTGCTAAGTATAGAAGATTTTTTAATAAGAGTTAATATAAGGTTTAGAAAAGAGTAGTAAGTAGTAAGAAGTTAACTGTATAGAGTATAGTTACTTTAGTACTCTTTAGTAAGTATAGACTAAATTTTTAAAAACTTTATAATTATTTTGTTAAAGTACTTAACGTAAGACTTACTTTAGCTGTTTTATATCTTTATAGTAAGATTAAGACGTTACTATTTAAAGAGATACTATTAATACGTTTAGTTAGTTTTAAAGTAGTTATATACTATAACTACTACGTTAGGGAGTAATAAAGGGGAAGTAAAGTTACTAAAGTAGTTATAATAAAAAGTCTATACTTAGCTTTATAGTATTAGTAAAAAAGTAACGTGGGCTTAATATTAAAAGATACTTATAAGGCGGTAATTATACTTAAAGATCTTAAGCTTTATATTAAAAGATTTATACTAGTTACTACTATAAGTTATACTATTTTTAAACTTAAAAAGGTTAATAAGTATTTTTAGTATAAAAGGGTTAAAGGGTAGTAGTACTGGGGTTAGGGCGTTTTAGGGGAAATTTTTAAAATAGTAAGAGTAGAGTTAACTTTATATAGCTTTATAAGGCTAATAGGGCTAGCTATAGTATTAATCTTTTAAGAAGGATTAAGAAGTAGCTACTCTCTATAGTAGTAAAGTATTTATATTTTATAACGTAGTATTATTATAATATTTAATTAATAGTAAAATAATACTTTTATTTTACTTAATTAACTTTAAGGCACTATGTAACCCACTATTTATAATACGTTTAAAGAAGTAGGGCTTTTTAGAGTTAGTTTTAAAGTCTTTATAAAAAGCTATAGCTTTTATAATATCTTTTTTACTCTAAAAGTTAAATTAAGTAGCTTAAGTAGTATTAAAGAGCTACTAGTTAGTATTTATTTATAAGGGATTAAATTTAATACTATTAAAGTATAACTACTCCTTAGTAATATAATAGACTTTAAGTAAGACTTAAGTAAAGGTATTTATTAATTAGTTACTAAAGTTAATATTAAAAGTCTTTTAAAGTATATAGCTAGTATAGCCTTTTGTTATATACTTATTAAGAAACTATAGTAGGTAGGTTTTAAGTATAGCTATAAAGGTCTTGTTAGTAGGCTTATTATACTCTAGAGTAGGCCTTTAGTTAGTAAAATCTATATTAATTACTAGCTTATAAGTAGCTACTATAAGGGGGAGGTTTTTAAAGGGCTTATTTATAGGGGCTATTTATAATATTTTAGTAACTTATATAGCTATATAAAAGTCCTTTTAATTAAAATTATAAAATTCACTAAAAAGCTCTATAACTACTTTATAAAAAGCTAGTAATAGGGAGTAGTTATTAGGTTATAAACGATTAGTAATAGCTTTAGATTTTATTATTACTATATAGGGGAATAGAGTTAGAGTAACGGATAATAGGGATAATAAATAGGGATAAAAAAGGGATTATAAAGATCTATAAAGGGTTTTATTATTATTAATTTTAAAAGACTTAGTAAAAAATCCTTATTAATAAAAAAACTAAAACTAAATAGGCTACTTACTTAAGAAGTAAGAGTATATAGCTATAGAGAAAAAAACTTTAAATTTATGGATCTATAGAGCTTAATATAGGTTTTTAAGTAATAGGATTAATAAGTAAATAGTAGTTTAAACGGCTAGTAGATACTAGTAACGAAATTTTTATTAACTTAGGTAATTATAAAGTAATTTATAGTATTCTAAGTAGGTATAGTAGAGGTTTAAAGCAGGGGAGTAAGTTATAATTATAGTTAGTAAAAAGGTCTTTTTTATAGAAGTAAATCTTAACCCTTATTAATAAAAGGGAAGGTAATATTAAAGAAGTTTATAGTTATAGTAAAAAGTAGTAATAGTAGCTTTTTTAAAAGGGTTATATTATTAAAAAGTAGGCTAAAGTTAGCTTTTTAAAAAAAGGAAGAGTTAGAAAAAGTAGGAAGTAGGTTAAAGAAAGGAGTTAATAGAAGAGGGAAGTTAAAAAGAAGTTATAAAAAAAAAAAAAAAAAAAACTATTATAAAAGGATTTTTATAGTTTCTTTATAGTACTTTAGTAGTAATATCCTAGCTATTTAGAGTTATAATTTTATTAATAAAAGCTTAATAGAATTATAGGTTTATTATATTTTAATACTTTTTTTTTTATATTTATTAAAAGTCTTACTTTTAAAGTTAAAGTTGCTTTTTAAGATTAAAGGGATACTTAGTATAGTAATAGTAYTTTAAAGGTTCTGTCTTTAAAGTTAGGGTTATAATAGTTTATTATTATCTTTTTTAAGTAACTCTAGTTAATTTATAGCTTATAGTTAAGTAGTAATAGATAGGTTAACTACTAATTAGTATTAGTTTATTTATAAGTAAAAGAATATAGTAATTAATCTATATAGAGTTAAATATTTATTATAAAGAGTAATAATATTTATAAGTTAAAAGTGGCCTAGGTACTAGTATAGATATTAAAGCTATAGGTAGAGCTACGTAGTCACATAACTCCGTGTGGCTATAGCTTCTACTATAGTGCCGTATGTTAGATTACGTGGATTTAAGCCTACTACTCCAAACAGCGTAGGAGCGGATTTTAGCTACCCGTACAAGCTAATAGCCAAGAGCCGGCCTGGATTAATAAAAGGTCCAGCGGCCAAGCCCCTAATAGCTGGCGCGGGGCGTAATAGGGGCGAAAATCGCGTATAGTAGTATGTAGATATATATTAATATACATACTAATTAATACATAATTTAATAATTAAGAGTCTTATACTAAAACCCCTTTACTATATATAATTAATTAATTATTATAAGTCTTTTTAAATAAATATATTACTATAATAATTAATTTAGCTACTAATAAAATCTTCTTTATAGGCCTTAAGGATTAAATCCCCTAGTAAAACGCTATTTAGACTTAGGGGGTCTCTCTTAACCTCTAAAACACTATTAACCTAAATACAAATTACTAGCTACTAATTAGTACTATAGTACTACTTCTAAAGCCGCTTTTAAGTAACTACTTAAAAAGCTTTACTTATTATAAACCTAAGCTACTAAGCTTTTATTCCTTAATACCTATAAAATCTAGCTTACTAATAACTATTCCTAAAAACGTTCTTCTTCTATATAGTATTAATAACTTCTACTATACTATAAGTATTATAAACTTTTTTACTAAGTACTTTAAGTTTTATACTAATACTTAGAGTATATAAAGAGCTATTAATTATTACTATAAAAACTATAAAAAGAATAAAAATAACTTAGTTATATAAATATAAAAAACTATATTTCCTAAGCTCTAGTACTAGTACTATAATATAAATAAGGGACTAACTAACTAGCTATTGCGTTTTAAGAGTTGTTTTAAAACAACCGCGTTTCTTTACTATAACCGCGCGGAGCAGGCACTCTAAAACTACCTTATAATCCCTTATAGCTATTACTTTATATTAAAAGTAGTTACTACTAAGTAGTTTAACTTATAAATTACTAAGATTTATAAAGAATAAACTATTTTATTTAAAGCCTTTTTAAAAAACGAATTTTAGCTACTTAATATATATTAAACTTTTAAGTACTTATTAATTTAAAGCTTTAWWTAAAGCTTTAAATTAAAGTACTTTAAAGTATAGTATATAGCTACACTTAAAAAAGTAATTTTATTAATTACTAAAGCTATTAATAACTTACTAGAATTAACTAAAAGATTTTAGTATACCCCTAAAGTATTTAATATTAACTAAATAAATAGCTAAGAGTTAAATAAGTAGTATAAAAACTACTTATAAAGTACCTATTTAAAGTAAAGTAACTACTAAAGCTCTTTATAATATAATATCTATCCTATTTATAACTTTACTTACTTACTTAATTTATGTTATTATATTTTTTTTAAAAAAGTATTTAAAGAATAGTATTATAATATAGTTTATTAAAAGTATACTAATAAGTACTTAAAAATTAATAATTAATTAATTAAACTTATTAAGAATCTCTATAGTAAATAACYCTATAGTTAATATATTAAAAGTTTTAAGTAGCTACTAATAGCGTTTTAAACCACTCTTTATAAAAGCCTATAAACTTACTCTCTTAAAAACTCCTACTTCCTTAACTCTAATATATTAATCTATATATTCCGTAATAAGTAGTTATTTATAAGGCTCTAAGTAGCTAGTATAAGTAACTATTTATAAGTAAACTTTAAGCTATTTATAATTAAAGTATATAAAGACGTAAGTATTAAAGTTACTTAAGTTAATAAAAAAAGATTTATAATATACCTTTATAACATAGCGCTTTATATATCTATAGTAATAAATCTCGTTTTTTACTAGTAGCTACATAAACAAAAATACTAGTAGGATAAGCACCCCAAGTATTAATTAATACTATATAAATTTAATTATAGCCCCTTTAGTATTATTAAAGTTAAATATAATTAATATATACTTAAGTATAATAAACTTACTTTTAAAACGGTATATAGTAACTACAGCTTTATATAGGCTATTTAGTATACTTATACTTTATAGTAGTAAAATAAATATAGCTCTATAAAGTAACGGCCTTTTAAAAGCAATAAGGAGACGTAGTACTAGTAGCTTAACTACCCCAGCCCTAAGCCGCTCTACTATTTAATAAGCTTTATAAAAGGAGTCCGGATTATAGTTAGTACTCTTAGATTTAATAATAATAAAGCTCCTTACCCTTACTACGACGCGTGCGGTATTAATAAAGTAAAGAGAATAATTTGTTACGAGCCGCAAAAGAGTAATATATATACCTACTCTAGCGAGTATATTACATTTAACTTTTACTTATATATAAAAGGATATAATAGGTTTATATTTATACTAGTATTTACTAACTATATCACCTAGTACTTATAAAACTATTACCTCTTTAACTATTCTACTAATACCCTTACTAAGACCTTTAATAAGTTTATTTTTATAATAAAACTCTAATACAACGTAGATATACTAGTATTTTAATACAATAAAAAGCTTACTAAATATAAAAGACTAATAGCTACTTTTTAAGTATAAGGCTACTTTATTAAGCTATCTACTTTAAATACTTAAAATTAAAATAGTAGCACTAAGTACGTTAGTACTATAGTTAAAGTAAAAGTAAGGACTATAAAAAAAAGTAGTAAGTTCCTCTATAAAATATAGCTTAATATATATAAGTCTATAGTATATCTCTATAACTATATACTATAAATAGCTCTTAATTAAAAAACCCTATACAAAGTACTTTATTAGTAGCTTAAAAATAATAATACTATAAAGCTAAGTTTTATATACTTATAAGTATATAGTTATAAAGTATATGCCTTTATAGTTACTACTTAGTTTAAAAAGAAGTACTTTAACTGCCTTACTAGCCGCGCCCTTTTAGGGTTCTTTATAAAATATACCTTTATAAATTAATACTATATATAAATCCCCTTAACTAAGAAAGTTATTACTATAAGGGATATAACGTTTAATAAAACTTAATAATTTAATAGCGACTTAAAGGCCTTTATTAAAAATACTATAAACCTTAACTTTAATACTATTACTATATAGATTTATAACTACTTTATTAATAATAAAGAAAGTGACTATTAAGCCTTGTATAGACTCCTTTTACTAAGTAAGGAGGATAATAAAGTTATACTTTTTATAAAGGCCCCTAGTAAAATCTTTAAAAATCCTAATTCTAAAGACCCTACTATAAAATAAGCTCCCTTTAGTAAATATTCCTACTTAATAGCCTACTTTAAACTAATATTAATACTACTTAACTTACCTACTACTTTTTTTTAAGTACTTATTTTTAAAAAAGAGTATTTAGGGAAGTATATAAAAGTAGTACTAAGTTATAATAATTTAAAAGACCTTAAATAAACCTATTATAACGTACTTACTAGGCCCTATTAAAAGTAAAGCTTTTATAAAACCGCCTTTTTAGTAGGGACCTTATTATTATATTAAAATACTCTATAGTATTACTACTTCTAGACTAACCCCTTAACTACTTATAAACTATTAAAGGGGATCCCTAGTATTTAATATACTTTAAGGGTATTTTAAATAGTAAATATTAAACGCTTTAATAGTAATTTTTAGTTATAAAGAGAGGATATAGGTACCTGGGGAAATAAGACCTCTTTACTAAGTAGGTATAAAAAGCCGTATAAAGCGCGTAGTAATTTACTAGTACCGGGTACCCCTTAAAAAGATTTCTAACTTCTATCTATATTTTATATAGAAGTATTAACTTATTTATATACTATAGCTATATAAGTAGTTAAGGCGATTTATTTTAAAAGTTATTTAAAAATAAACTCTTAAAAAAAAGTACTTATAAGTACTATAAAAGGTACTTAAATCCTTAGTTACTACTAAGTTTATATATATAAGCTAAATAAATATAGTAGGCTCTTAAAAATTAAAGTTTAATTTATTATATATAGTAACTAATAGCGTTAAAACGATTAAGAGATATATACCTTAACGCTTACTAGTATATCCTTTTAAATACTAATAGCCGTTATTAATTACTTTAACCTTAAGTTTTTATAATACAATACTATAAATACTTTTATATATATAGAGCTTAATAAAGATATTTATATATAAATACCCCCTAGCTACTAAAAAAAGGGTACTATTCTTAAGCTTATTAAAGTACTTTATAAATTACGTTACTTACTACTCTTTTAGTAGTACTATTTTAAGGTAGGTTTATAAAAGCTTAAGTTAAAGTAAGTTACTAGTAAAAATTACTATTAAATACGTAGCTGTATAATTATTACAGCTAGCCTTCTAACAGTAAGGTTTGTGTTAATAGAAGCTAAGGTTTAACACTAATAATAGTACTATAGTTACTAAAGGGATCCTAGGGGTTTAAAGTACTTAAGTAATTAGTTTAAGTATTTAATAAAAGGGTTATAATAGTTACTACTAAAGGGCTAAAAGTATCTAAAGATTAATACAAAGTTAATAGCTAAAGAACTATAAAAGGGAGGACTTAAAGTACTTAAGTTCTATTTATATATAAATCCTATTCCTTTATTTATACTATAGTAGTAAGCACAATACTAGTTAAGTAAGTACTTAGTAATTACTAGTAAGTACTTAGTAATTACTACTAAGTACTTAGTCTTAGCTATAGCCGCTTAGTATCTTATCTTATCTATACGTAACTTATATTATAGTTCTTCCTTTCCTAGGGAGTTATTTTATATTTTATATTAATTATATTTCTTATTATCTTTTTAACTACTAATCCCCTATAAATAAAGTCTACTACTATTTATAACTAACAGGTTATAACATTAAGTTTCTCTTTAAAAGTCTTATCCTTAAAACCTAATATAAGTAGATTATAGTTCCTAAGTTAAGGGACTTATAAACTTATATCCTAATTATTTAATACTAATATTATATTAAGTTACGCAAAAAAGTAAAGGGCGTCTTTTTTTTTATATCGTCATCGTCGTTTCTTAAAAATTACTAAAAAAGGTTTTAAAGTTATACTTTATTCCTATTATTATATTAAAGGGTTCTATTATAAAATATTACTAAGTTCCTTAATTTATAGTAAATACATTACTATTAGTAGTACGTAGAAGTTTTATAATACGTTTAAGAATATAATTTATACTTATAAGTTTAGCGTTTCCCTCTTCTCTAGTATTTAGTTCTTAATAGTCTTTTTAGTTAAGTACCTTATAATAGAGTTACGTTATTTTAATAATAAAAAAAAAAAATCTAAAGAGTTATTTAAAAAGTAAATAAAGGCTTTAAAAAAGGCTTAAGAGAATATAACTAAAATTTTAGCTTGTCTAAAGCGTATATAGTAGTAGAAGTAAATAGTATTCTAAAAGGGTTAGAATTTAATAGATATAGTAGCTAAAGAGCCTATAAGTTCTTCTAAAGCTACCTAAAAGGCCTAATTAGTTAGTACCTTTAGTATAGTTAATTTTAATACAATTTTAGTAAACTAAGGTCTAAGTACTCTTAGTTTTTTATTAAAAAAGGGTGCTATTAGTGCTATAGGTAGTTCTAGGTTTATTCCGGACTAAGTATTTTTAAACGTAAAAATGTTTTATTTATTCTAAGTCTCTTAATTAACTAGAGTTTAGGTTATAGTTATATTACACGTAATTTACTTACTAGTATTTTTATAACTTAAGTGCATTGTCTTTCTTACTACTAGGTCTAGTATTCTTATAGTTCGTTCTATATATTAATAAGGTTTAAAGCGGGTTTTTATATATTATTTTTATATTTATAGTCTTTTTATTTAATTAAGTACTTAATTTTAGTATTATTTTATTAATTAATATAGTTAATAATCTATTTAATTTTATAGTTTTATTTTAAATTAACTTTAATATAGTTTATTATTTATAATCTTTATAGTACTAATTTAAGTAGTAAAATATAAAAAATTAAGTAATATTTTATAGTATTTAGTAGTATAAGTTTAAAGTTAACTTCTAAGACTTTTTTAATAATCTTAAAGGGTCTAAGTTTCTTAAAGTTTAACTTATTACTTAGTTATTTTATTTTAATATTATATTATATAAAGTATGTACTATCTCCCTTTTTAAAGAATAGTCCCTTTATCCTTAAAGTATTAGTGTATTTATATATACATTATTTAATAAATTCTAAATCTTATTAGAGTTTTATATAAATTCCTTTAATTTTATTAACTTAAGCTTTAGCCTTTAAAACTACTAGTCCTACTCTTAGTTCTTTATAGGCGGTTAGTATAAATCTATAATTTAAATAAAAAAGTAAGTTTTATATACTTTTTCCTACTATACTATTATAAGTAAATTAAGTTATTAGTAATAGTATAACTTAATTATCCTATTAATAGTTAATATAATATTTTAAGTATATTTTTAAAATTTAATTAATTCTTTTTATTTATTTATTAGTTTAAAAGTAAAAAGTAGTAAATAGTTATAGTTTAGATTTAAACTATAAAATTAAGGATTTTTAAAACTTTAAAGTAAACTATATTCCTCTATTAAATATAATATTTTTAAGTAAACCGTACTAACTAAGAATATACTTATTAAAAATATAAGTAAGTTCTTCTATAGTACTTACTTTAATTTATAGTATTTTAGTTATTATAAATAAACTTACTAAGTATATATACTTTATACTATAAATTAAAGTAAGTACT
>JAJHHK010000438.1:0-27650 GCA_022457145.1 Colletotrichum magnum
TTAGAATAGCCGTAACTATTAAGCTTATATTTATAAAAACATTTAAGCTTTTTATTTATTTATTTAGTTATATAAGTCACTATTATTTAAGAATATATAATATAAAATAGTAATTTCTACTACTTTTCTATCCCTTTATAGTACTAGTAGAAATTACTATTTTATATTATATATTCTTAAATAATAGTGACTTATATAACTAAATAAATAAATAAAAAGCTTAAATGTTTTTATAAATATAAGCTTAATAGTTACGGCTATTCTAAAGAGCCTATAATAAATACTAAAGGTAGTAACTAGCTTAGTAGTTACTTTATTATATAGTACTACTTAAAGTTACTTATAAATAGTAGATAAATTAAGTATAATTAAGATACTTTACTAGTAAAAATAAAAGTACTTAGCTTAATTTCACATAAAGCTAGGTATTAACACTTTTTAAATGTTTTCTTTAGTAATATAGACTAATAGCATAATCCCCTTAATAGTATAATATTTAGTTTAATAAGTAGCGTCTTCTTCCTTAACTAAACTATTTTTATTTAGTTATATTATTAGAGATAGTTTATAGTTAAATATAGTAAGTAAAAACTTAAACTTATTTACTATATATTATCTACTTTTACTTATTTACTATATATTATTTACTCCTATTTTTATAACAACTAAACAAAAAAGGTAAGAACGTAGTTAATATTAATTAAACTTTTCTAATTTAACTATTAAAAACCTCTACTCTATCCTTCTTACCTTAACTACCTTAACTACTATAACTACCATAATAACTATAACTACTACTACTATGCTAAATAATATAATAAATAATATTATATAGTACTATAAAGTAGTTATAGCTTTTAAGAACTTTATTATCCTAAATATTTTTATCCCCGCGCCTAAGAGCTAATTAATAACCTTTATAGCTAAATACAAATAGGAGATTACTATTATCCTAAATAGCTAGTATAGTAAAGTCGCTAGCTATAAGACTTAGCTTTAAACTAATCCGTTTTAAACTATAAATAGTATAATTAATATATTTAAACCTTTCTTCTACTTTACTCCTATTATTTAAGTCTTTAAAAGCTAGTTTAACCTCGTTACTATTTTTAATAGTACCTTTTACTATAATACAATATTCTATAAAAACAAAATTAAGTACTTAAATACTATAGTTTAGCTATAGCTACTTAAAACTAGCTACTAAGTTAAAGATTAGTTATTACTAAAAGTTAACTTAATTAAGGTTAGTAAAGGTAAGTAGCTACTACTTAATAACTAGTATCTTTACTAGCTACGTAACGACTTAAAGGTAAAATATATAACCTACGCTTAATATAAATAAATACTAATAATAAATAAATAGGCTAAATTCTTATCCTTACTACTACTATATATAAGAACCCTAATTATAAGTTCTAGACTTATAAGACTACTATAGAGTCTACTACTAAGGCTGCTGCTACTAAGTAGAAAGTATTTAAACTAACTTAAGGGTTAACTAAAAAGGTATATATTATATACTAGGCGTAGGAGGTATAAGAGGTATAGGAGGTATTTACTATCCTAATAAACTATAGAATTAACAGTACTATTATATACTACTTCCCTTTTTACTACCACTTATCGTAACTATACTCCCTTAATAAATAAAAACCCCTATTATATTTATAGCTTAAAGGGGGAGTAAAAAAAAAAAAAGGGCAAGTAGATAAGTAGATATTAAGCCTACCTAGACCTTAATATATAGAGACTAGCTAAACTTTCTATACTACTTATATATCCTACTTATATAGGTTCTTCTTTATGTATAATTAAAGTTGTTATGTATAGTTAAAGTTACTGTGTTAAATTTATATTTAGTAAAGTAAGGTACTGTATTAAACCTGTATTTAAAAAATAAACCTAGAAATTAAATATTTAATAGAAGAAAGTACTACTTTAAACTTAGGTTTAGTTAAGTAAAGTACTGTATTAAACCCGTGTTTAGTAAAGTAAGGTAATGTGTTAAACCTACGTTTAGTAAAGGAGGTACTATACTAAATACCCGTTAAGTAAAGGAGGTACTATATTAAACCCGTGTTTAGTAGAGTAAGGTACTATATTAAACCCGCGTTTAGTAGAAGAAACTAAAAAACTAAAAAGGTACTACTTTAAACCTGTGTTTAGTAGAATAAATTAAGAAAAATTAAATATAGTGTTTAATAAAAAAAGGCACTACTTTAAACCTGTATTTAGTAAACRCGAGGTACTATATTAAACCTGTATTTAGTAGAGTAAGGTAATGCGTTAAACCTGCGTTTAGTAAAGTAAGGTACTACTTTAAACCTGCGTTTAGTAAAAAAAACTAAGAAACTAAAAAAGTACTACTTTAAACCTGCATTTAGTAGAGTAAAGTACTATATTAAACTGTGTTAAACCCGCGTTTAGTAGAAGAAATACGTTTAATAAAAAGAAGTACTACTTTAAACCCGTATTTAGTAAAAGTAAAGTACTACTTTAAACCTGTGTTTAGTAAATAAAGCTAAAAAACTAAATATAGTAGTTAATAAAAAAAGGCACTCTATTAGACCCGCGTTTAAAATATAAAATTAAAAAATTAAATATTTAATAAAAAAAAGCACTACTTTAAATCCGCGTTTAACAAAGTAAAGTGCTACGTTAAACCTACGTTTAGTAAAAGGTACTACTTTAGATTTAGTATAGACTACTATACAAAAACCTAGATTTCCCTATAGGAATTCCTATAAATTTCCCGGACATTTCCCTATATATAGTAGTAGATTTATCTTAAATTTCCTTATCTTTTCCTTTTATAGCCTTATCTTAACGTATTTCTATATATTTACTAATATCTATAAGTTCTAAGAGTAACCTATAGTATTATCAAACTCACTCTCTACTACTAAATAAGTAGTAGTAGCTAGTAAAGTACCTATATTCTTAGTACTTWACTAATGCATTCTCATTTAATTACCTTAAATATAACTCTAATACTAGCCTATTTACTTAAGCTAGCCCGTTTTTACTTAGCCTTTAAAGCTTTACTACCTAACTAGGTTCTACTAAGTTTTTATTTCCCTTACTACTATATTCTTAACTAAACCCTCCTCTACTTACTTTTAAAGTTCTTTTTTTTATTAAGTTTAGTATTACAGACTAACGAGACTTTATAGATAATATAGCTAAAAAAGGCCTTCCTTTTTTACTTCTTAGCCGCCCACTACAGGTATATCGTCCTCTTACTAGTTACTTATTACTTTAACGTTATAGTTATACTACTAAGCTTTTAATATCTTAGTAACCCCCTTACTAATTATAAATACTTAATATTTACTCCCTTATTACTACCCTATTAACGTAATACCTCATAATTAATAGTATTAACTCCCTAGCCTACAATTCTATATTAGTTAGCCTTACTTACTTATCTTTTAAAGCTATACTCTACTAGTATAATAATATATAATAATATTAATAGTTAGAGTTTATAATTAGTTTATTATAGTTACTGCGTTTAAGTATATATATATTTATTTTATAGCTCTGCCTAAAGTCGTTTATTATCTTTTAACTTACTTTAATTACTCTAAAAGCTATTACTAGTTATAGGCACTAGGGGAGACGATATTTATAACCTTACCCTAACTAGATATTACACGCTACTATACTATTTTTATATTTAACTTAATTAAGGTTTTATAATTAAGCCTATAAGTTACTTTTAATAGTTCTAGCTTTATTAAGTTTTTACTTACTAAAAAGCTATAATATTAATTTATTACTATTACTATCACTAATTAATATATTAGTACTACTTACCCCTTTACCCCATAACACTACTTCTTTTTCTTAATTTAAAGCTAAACTATATACAGCCTAGTTATATCCTTATTATTATCTCTATAATACAAAACACAATTATTCTAAATTAGTAAATATTAATACTATTTTATTAACCTTTTAACTACTATTAAAGGTATTAATAGTTAAAATAGAGTACTTTAATAACTAAGACAATAGTATCTAAACAAAGTACATTATATAACTTACTACAACTTCTTTTAATTTATTTTACTATTCTATTATTAGTATTATAGCTAAGTAGCTACTAGTATAATATATACTATATATATTAAAATAATATAATATCCCTAGTTTAACACCCTTATTCTTTATTATACTATAAGTTATACTAAATACATTACTTAACCTAGTACTAAAAACCCAGTTAGCTAACGTTACAATAAATTATTCTTAGTTTATTATAAAACAGCTTATACCTAAGTAATATAGTAGGCTACTATAGTCTTAAGTAGATACTATACTAGTGGCCTACTAAGCAGTACCTATACAAACTATATAATTTAAGGGAGACTTAAAAAAAGTAATAAATAGTACTAAGTTATAGTTTTACTATATATATAAGTATATTTTAAAATTTAGTTTCCCTTTAATTAACTTTTAAGTAATAATATAAAATAATACTAGCTTTTTTTATTAAAATCTTTTATTTTTATTATATCTCTATAAATACTTTATAAAATATAAAATATATATAAAATAGTAATAAATATAAATAGTAATAACTATTCTATTACTATATATATATATATATATATATATATTTACTTTATCTACTAGTAAATAGAAAAAAAAAGCTTTAAACTTTAACTTTATAATAAAAGTAATACTCTAATATTAATACTTTTAATATATTTAGTAGTATAATAAGTAGGAATGCTTATATACTACTAAGTTTATTTATATTTAAGCTAAAATATTTAAATACTTTAATTACTAATATATTATACTAAAATATAGTAAAGAGTATATAATATTTATAACTTATTTTTTAAAAGTATAATATAAGTAAAACCTTATAAAAAAGAATAAATATTATATATAAATAATTATAAATTAGTTTTACTTAAAATTATTTTATTATATAAAAAAAAAATAAACTAATTCTTAATATATATATAATATCCTAACTTAAAGTTAAATAAACTTTATAATTAATCTTTATTTATATTTATATTTTTAAAATATTTTATATAATATTTTATTATAACCTATTTATTTTTCTTTATAAACTAAATTTAATATAATACTTTACTTATACTCTTTTAATATCTATATTTAAACCCTTTATTTAAGTTTTTATCCCTTTTATTAAAAAGCTTAACTATACTACTTCTATTATAATATACTTATACTATTAAGTATATTTAAATATAATACTATAATAACTCTTACTTATTTTCTCCTTTACTAATAACCTAGTACTTACTAATTATATACTTTTTTTATTACTTAGTTCCCACTTCTATTTAGTATACTTTTTAATCTATTACTTATTCCGTATAGTAGTACTAAGACTTTATCTAAAATAACTATTAATATTAATCTACTTTTATTTGCCCTACTTACGTTTTATAATTAAAGGGGGTAGGTAGAACCTAAGTAGTATTAGTACCTTCTTTAGTCGCTCTTTATTACTAATAAACGTCCTTTAATTAGGTTACTTTATAATAGTATTAAACTAGCTATAGAATTCTTTTAGGATATATTCTTTTAAATACTAGTTAATACCTATATAGTTACTTATAAATACAAAGATATTTTTACTGCGATATATATATATAGTAGTAGGTATATATAAAGGGGGTAGTTTATAAACTAGATAGAGTTTTATATTACTTTTTATAGGATTTAGAAGTTTATATAATAATATATTAGTACTATTATAGCCGTTAAAAATATAGAAATCTTTTATATAGTTTAATATAAACTATTACCCAAACTTAAAATACCTCTCCTAGGCTATAAATCTACTAGTTAACTTTATTACTAATTAACTAAGTATAGTTAACCTCCTTAGGTTTTTTATTTATACTAAGTTAATACCTCTTCTACTCTTTATTAGTAGAGTTTATTTAAGGCTATATAACTAAGTTTTAATTTAAAAAACTATTTATTAAATATAACTTAGTAAGTAGTCTATAAAGTAATACGTATACAGCTATAAAATAAATATAGAAATAAACGCACTACTTATTCTATACTACTCTACTCTTTATAGTAGTCTTTACTTACTTTATAGCTTAATACTATTTTACTATTTTATATAATTTTGTGTATATATTAACAAGACTATAAAAATTACTTTAAATACTTATTCTTTAGATAAAGAGCGCGTTGTATACAGCCGGCTAGGCTAATCTTAGGACCCACTCTACCGGTATAAACTAACTACTCTATACCTCTAAACTAACACCCTACTTTACACCTCAAAGCTCTACTCTAGACCCCTATACTTAGCTAGTAAGTAACTAATAACTATTAATATAATGTATTAATAGGGACTATAGTGCCTACTTAAAGGTTAATCCACTTCTTAAATTTCTTTCTATACTATTACTTTATATTAGCCTTACTATTCACCATTCCTTTTTTAACTTTAAACTACTACTAAAGAGCTATACTAGAGACTTAGACTATTTATTAACCCCTCTTTTATTACCTCTTTAGATCTCTCCCTTTCTACCGTTCTTTAGTAAGTCTAGCTTTATTAATAATTAAGCTTATACTTATATAAATAAATAAGTACGTCCTACTTAGTATATATATATTCCTAATAGTATAAACGCTATTTATTTACTTAGAGTATTAATACTTTAATCTATAACGCTATACTATTACAATCCTTCTTAATTTAAATAGTACCCTAATATCTATAAAAGAAACGATATTTCTTTTTATTTTAAATAATATCGCTCCATCGTTATTACTAACTAATTATTATTATTCCTTTTATTTATTTTTTAATATTAAGATTTATTTTTTATTTATTTAATATTACTTAAAGCTAACAAAACCTTATAGTAGATTTTATACTTCTATTCGATATACTAAGGGTCTTATACTTTTTCTATAAAAGCCTAATATAAAACTAGTTACTACTTAACTTAGGTACAATTCCAACTTTTAAAACAGAATATACTATTAAAAGCTTCTTTTTTAAAAGGATTAGTTACTATAAACTAAACGCTTTTAATATTATTAACTATAAATAATAAGGGTTTTTAAGTATTTTAAAAGATAAATTATTAGATTTAAAATAAGCAAAAAATATCCTAATATAGTTATCCCCTAATAACCTACCTCTACTACCCTCTCCTTGTGTGGTAACCTCTAGTACATAGTCTACTTTAAAGTTGTGCCTCTCCCTACCGCTTTACTAAGAACTAGCTAGACATGGCCTTTTTCCTTTTTACTTAGGAGTACTTAATACTTACTTAGTATTTCTTAATCCTTCTTATCCTTACTTAACCTCCTACCTTCTATTTTTAAAAATATTACCCTTTTAGTTTCTACTAGTTAATAAAAAAGAAAATCCACTTTAATAGCCTACTTAAAACTAATACCTTATTTCCTATAGTTAGCTAGTATATTTAAGCTAGACAAGACTAATATAAACGTTATCTACAGACTCGTCCTTTTTTTATATTACACTCTAGACGCCCCTATTAAGTAGTTACGCGATGCTCGCTACTACCTCGCTAGTCCTAACGCTAGTAAGGCCTTTACTAAAGAGCTTTTTATAAAGTAATTTAATACTAGTTATATAAACAGCTTTTATTTTATTACTTACTTTTTAATTAACCCCTTTATTAGTTGTATTATTTTTCTACTCCGTTTTAAAGATTTAACTACTAACTTTATTAATAATATCTATAATACTTTTAAAGTCCTTTTTAAAGTTACTATTCTAATCCTATATAGCTTAGTTAATAAGCCCTAGTACGTATTTACTCTAGTTTTAGTTTCTAAGCGTTTTATATATGAATACGTTATTATAATTTATAGCTCCTACGCTAACCTCTCCTTATACTCTTACTATACTAACCTAGGTATTATCCCCTTTAATATCGCTATAGTAGTTAACTAGGGCGCTTCTATTAAATACTATATCCCCTAATTTACTCGCTTTATTAAAACAGCTAGAGGCTATAGCGCCCTTATACTTATTACTATATATACTACTAACTACTATAAATAAGTTAGTAATATTTTAATTAGTGTTTTATTTACTAATACTATTTAATTAGTTAATAAGGAGTTAAATAGTAAGAAGGATATTATTAATATTAATTTTAATTCTAATTTTAATTAAATACTTAATCCTAACTATATCTTTCTTTATATTTATATTTATAAATAGTTAGTATTAGAAGTAAAATAAAAGAACTTTTATTAATTTAAGTTTAATTAACTATATTTTAAATATATTAAAAATAACTATACTAATTATATTTAAAGTTAATAAATATTTACTAGCTTAGTATAAGCGTAGGTCTGGTACTCTCTATACTAAAGTATAGTTACTGGGCTTTACTTAAGTTATTATACTCTATAGTATACTATAGCTACTTTACCTACTACTCCTGTACTTAGTGCTATAAACTTAGTATAATACTAATTTAAAACTCTTTAATAGGTTTAGAATAAATAAACTTTAGTTAGTTAGTAGCCTAGGCTATACTTAGTTAACTAAAGTCTATTATATTTATACAGTATTCGCTACTTAAAAGGTAATTATAATTATTATTACTAGTTACTGTATTTTAAAGTCTTTAATTATTATATTTTAGTTTTCTTATATATAATGTTCTGTCTTATAACTTACTCCTATAAAACTAAAATAACGCGTATATGCTTCTTAAACTAAGTAGCGGTAGATAGTATACTTCCTATTATATTTAGTATAAAAGTTATTATTTAAAGTAATTAAATAGTTTATTACTAATAACTACCCTTTAATACTTAAAAAGACGCAAATAAGTACTTTAGTTTTTATTAATTATTATACACTTTTATAGTATACTATTTCTTTTATTACTAATTTATTGTTCTTATTCTTTAAAATATATACTATAGTAGAATTTACTTAGATTAAAAGAATAAATATAAATAAATAAGTCCTTTTAGTAGTTTTAACTTAACTTATAAAATAGTATTATTACTATATTACTTATATTAATATACTATTTTAGGCTAGTAGGTACTAATATGATAGGTATAGAGATATTCTTACTTTATTAAACTTTTTTTTAAGTAGGGTAGATGCTTTTTGTAGTCCCTCCCTTTTATACTACTTTATTTTTATATACTGTAGTATACTATAGTACTTAGGTACCTAGTATTGTTAAGTAGCTCTATTAAAACTTTATCTCTCTGGTATTAGGGAGGTTTTACTTTATATTATCCTTTAAAAAACTCTATATAACTAGTAACTAATAACTTACTCCTAAATACTTATAATTATAAAGAAGCATAAGTAGTAGTGTACTACTAAAAGCCTTTTTATAATTTAGCCTTATTACTAATAAGCTTAACTTATAAAAATATAAATAAAAATATAATTTCTATAGTTATTTTATACTATATAAGTCTATTAAACGTCTCTTTATATCCCTATTATTATTATTAAAATACTTATTTACTTACGTACTTTTTAAATATAATAGTAACTATAGTGTATATATAGTACTCTATATAAAAGGTATAATACCTCTTTGACGTATAGATACTTTTTGCTTTCCGGCTTGATCTATGAGTAACTACTTTATAATAAACTATACCTACTATCTGCGCTAATTTTTAACTACTCTTTTTAAATATATCCCTCTTTTATATAACTATTCTTTTAATAATATATAGTATATATATTAATAAACTAATACTTAATATTATAATATATTTTTATTTAAACCTATTATAAATAAATAGTAACTATAGCTTTAAATAATACTAAAGGAGAAGTAGGTAAAGTTAAGGCTATTACTATTTTACTTTTGTTTACTAGTAGCTGTGATGTTAAGTATAGTATAAATAATTATAAGGATAATAACTTCTATATATTATACTATATTTATTCGTCTAGGTAGTTAGTATTTATAATATAGAGTAGTTTAAGTGTATTATTGTTGTTAGTGTACTACTGCGTTATACTAGATTTCTACGTATTTTAACATAGCCTATCCTATACTCTTCTTTTTACTTACTATACTATATATAGCTGTTTTTTTTTGCCTTTTATTTAGATAGTAAASTTTACTATATAACCTTTTAAAACCTAGTATTACTTTAAATATATTCTCTTACTCCTTTCTATTTATAAAAACACACTACTAGCCGTCCTTTATACTACTAACCTACTCCTTCCTTATTACTACTACTTTTTAAACTATACCTCCTATCCGTTATAGCGTTCTGCGTTCTAAACCCTTACTACCTACCTACCTCGTTAAGTTATAAAGCCTAATACCTACCTATTTATCCTATAAACCACTTATTCCTACTAACTATTATTAATCTTTAAATAGTATTATTAGTTAAGTAAGTATAAGTATCCTTTTAACTTATAAACTATAAACTAATTTATCTATAGAATAAAATAACTAAACTATACCTAATCCTTTAACACCTTCCTTTCTTTATACTTCTAAGCACCTACTTAATAGTATACTAATACCCTTTCCTCTTAGTCTTATAAGTTAACTACTAGTTATTATTTTCTAGCATAAAATACTCGCCTATACAGACTACTATAACAAAAAGCTCTTTAAATAAGTTACTAATATTATTAATTATATACTAAAAATCCCCCTATACTAGGCCACTTAGCTTAAGCTTATACCCTTGTATCTCCTACTAACTATTTAGTCCTTCTTTAATTTTAAGTACCTTTTTATCCTATATAAGTTCTACTTTTATATTAAAACAGAGTTCTTCTAAGCCTATTTCGCCCCCTATATTATCTACTTTAAGCTCTAGCTACTATAGAGTATTTAGCTAGTTAAGTTTAATTTATATTACTAAATTTAGCTTAACCCTAGTTAAATACTCCTTAAGTAGTATATTTAGTATATAGTAAGGCAGAAAAAGGTATGTATACTTAACTTTAATTCCTTTAAATATCTAAAAAAAGCTACTAACCTATTAAATAAATTCTACTAACTATTGTCCTAACTATAGACGCCTTTATAGACATAACTATATATAAAGCCCCTAGTAGTATTAATAATAATAGTAGTAATACTAGCTATGGCGACGCTAGTAGTAATGTTATTATCTATAGAGTAAGTATACGCCTACGTCTTAGCCCCCCCTATAAAGAGACTTTTAACGAACCTACTAGACTTTATAAGATCCCCTAATATATTTATAGCCTAATGTAGTAATAAGTAGTCCTTGCCCGTGCTAACTAAGCTTTATATAGTATTGCGCGCTAGGCATACTATAGTACGTAGTAATTATATAAATAACTAAAAATAAGAGTTTATAAAAACCGTATCTTCCTTTTTTATATACCCTATATAATACTTCTTTTATAACTCCTTAATTAATAACGTCCTACTTACTTTACTACTCTTTTTATTATAAAGCTATTATAATAGTTACTTTTTAATTAAAAAATAACGTTTTTTTATAGTAAGTATTAAATATTTTAATTAAAATATAGTATATACAGTAGTGTGTTTTATAACCTATCTCTATAGCTTAAGTTAGACTATGGTATATCACTAAGCTTTAAATATAACTATTACTAATTTAATAAATACTTATAGTACTTACTACTCTTAATACTACGTTCGTAGTATCTTACTATATACTATAAAACCTAACTATAAATACTATTAACTAAATAGCCCTTTTTTAAGTACTATTAGTTTATAATATAAATACCTAAACCTTTTTTTAGTACTTTTACTTCTTCCTTTTTATTAATTTAACTATAAAACTAATACTTAACTCTTTATAAATCCTAAATAACTTAACTTTAATATATTCTTTTTATTTTAAATAATACTAAACACYAGTAGACTTATTAGTAGTGTTATTAAAAATTAAACAGTAGTCCTTTTCCGTAATTTACGCTAGTATTTAACTTTTTTAGTTTAACTATTTATATACTTACTTATAGCTACGTGCTAGCTATTACACCTTTTACTTAAGAGTATATAACTTCTTTTTCTAAATATCTTACTTTAACTTAGTTTTTTTTTTTTATAGTTATTACGTACTTAGTACTCCTTTTTTTTATAGTTAAAGTACTAATATCCCTAAATAATAAGCACAAAAAAAAAAAAAAAAGGCTTAGGTTTATAAATCTTATATCTTCTATATAGCACTTTCTTAACTAAGTATCTACTACTTATTACTATTATTACCTATTTATTTATTTACTTAACCTAAGTATATAAATAATCCCTTCTATACTTAATTCCTTTAACCTTTTTACTCCTATTCTCCTTACTATTTTTAACTTTTTTAAACTTCTATTAATAACTACTAAATATACTCTTAGTCCTAATTATAAAAAAAAAATATTATTAGTACTCTATAGTTATAGTACCTTTTTTATATTCTACTTTTTAAGTAAGTATCCCTTCCCTTTAAGTCCCGTTCCTATACTATTACTTACTTATACTAATAAAAAGCTATTTTAACCTACTAAAATAATAATAGCTCTTTATTAGGTTCTTTTAACCCTTTTATATACTTTTTAATTAATTACTAGTACTTTAAGTACTAATAACCTTTATATCCTCTCTACTATAAGGATCCTTTTTACTAGTGGTGCTATAACTAAGTATATACTAATAAAAGCTGAGCTTAACCCCTAGCTTATCTATACCTTTTATACTATTATTAAATACTATATTAGCCCCTATAGTATTAAACTTATATTTATTCTATATAAAGACATTCTTAAGTCTAGTATAAATACTATTAAAAAAACTATAAACTAAGTCCTTAATAGTTTAAATAACGTTAAATAAGCCTTTAATAAGTAGATTTTTATTATTATACTCTATAACAATAATAAGTAGTACTCCTATATACTTATAATTATCTCTATTACTAAGATTACTAATTAGTACACTCTAAGCCTAGCCTATATTATTACTACTAGTAGCTATTGTTACGTACCTAAGTAGTCCTACTTTACCTATACTACTAATATTATTACTATACTTAGCTAAGCTATTAACTACAGTAGGCCTAATGCATACTAGTTCTTTAATAGTACTATCTACTTTATTATTTAAAGCTACTTTATCCTCCTCCCACTTATTATAGCTTACTTTAGTACTTATCCTAATAAATAGCTAAATAAAAATAGTTTATATAAAATAATACTAAAGTAGGTATAGTCCTAAATAGTTACCTACTAAGCTAAAGTTAATAAGTTTAAATATAGAATTAACTATAACATTAATAACAATAAGTAAAAAGTAGTAAAGGTATTAATATATATATAAAAAGTATAATAGCCTTTCTTACCCCCCTTTATCTATAAGCACTAAGATAGCTCTTAATAGTAGTATGCTTAATACATTAATTTTATTACACTTACTAGCCCTTATCTAAACCACTCTATGCCGCCCATTTAAAACTATAGCTTATAACTACTTAATAGTAACTCTATATCCTTATTCTTAGTTTAATACTATAGCCTAAGTATCTATTTATAAAGCTTATAGTCTATAAATACTAAGTATATCCTCTATTTATCACTATTAAGTAGAGAAAATCGGACATTATACTATACCTGTATAAACGTTAATATTATATAGACTAAAGACTTATTACTAAGTATTAAACCACGCTTTAGTACTAATAAACATTAACTAGCTATTAGTATTTTAAAGTATATTTATAAATAAGTTAATTAACAAGCCTATATAAAAAGTTTTTATACTATTTATAATTTATACTATAAAACCTAATACTTACTATAACCTTAAGTCTATAATTTTAAACTACTAACTATACAATACCTATAAACTACTAAGCTGTTTATACACTTTTAGCTATTCTAGAGTAACGTCTATAACCCTTCTTCCACTTAATACCCTTTATTAGCAGCTTTTACAGCCCTTCTATATTAGCCTACTAGTATACTACTAGTTTAAAAAGCTCTTAAAGCTAATATATTAAGTACCTACCTACTACTTTAATCTATAATTAACTACTCTAGAATATTACTAAGCCTAAGTATATACTTATAAGTAGAACGTTTTAGTCGCCTACGCGCGTGAAGAACACAACCCACTACTAGGGGCCTTTTATAAAGATACTTAGTAGTAAGTCAGCTAAGCTAGTACCCGTACTTTCTACCCGTTTATAAAAAAAGGTATAATAGTTATAAAGGGCCTTAGTAGCCTTACTAAAGTAGTAGTTCTATACTAACTAACTGTTTATTTAAATAAGAGCTAAAGCCGGTAAGCGTACTAGAGCTACTTTTAAATATAGCTATTTAGGCGTCTAGCCGCTATAATAGCCGTTTATACCCCCTACTTAGGTTCCCTTAAGCTAGTAGATACTATTTTATTTATACGTCCTTTAGTACTAGCTAAGTAGCGCCTTGTATTTAGTATACCTCTTTAGTATTAATATTATCTTTTACTATTTATTATTTAAGAATTTTAATATTTATATATTCTATAATTAACTATATATATAGCTAATAGCTAAGTCTAGTCCCTACTATATTTTTATTACTTCCTTTTATCCTTTATAGCTTTATTTTTTTATACTATTTTTAGTTAAGTACTCTGTAAATACTACTAAGTACTACTAACTTTTTAATAAGCCCCTATAGGTCTTTATAATACTCCCTACCTACTAATAGTACTAAACCCTAACTAGTAAAGTGTATAACTATAATATACTTCTCTAATAGTAACTTAAAAATAAAGTAAAGTTAGTAATAGAGCTGGGAACTGCGAAATTCTATAGTGGCTATAGCTACGGCTACTATTATAGTGTCCTATAGTTAGTATCTTAAAAGGTACACTTTTTATAGTAGGAATATTAGTAAGTAGTAAGCGGCCCTGTGCTTAGCTATAATCTCTGTATACTATAGGGGAAGTTTATTATTAAACGCTCTAATTAAAGTATTTAAAAGGGTTTTTTTATTCCCTATAACGGTACTTATAATTAACTCTAAATCGTTTTCCCTACCCTAGTTAATTAATTCTTAGTTAAAGGACATTAGTACTAACTTATTTAGTGGGTAGCGTGTACTTTAATAGAGTGTAGTAACTAGTTCCGCTCTATACAGCTAGGCCCTACACACTAGCTATTATTATAACCCTTTAGTTAGCTTTAAAAAAAACTTTAATAGTAAGAGGCTCCTCTTATAAATAACTAGCTAACTTACTAGGCCTAGTAGTACTACTAGTAATAATTATAAGGCGTTTAAGCTACTATAGTCTACCCTTATTAGTACTGTCTGCTACGTAATATTTATATTTTAATATATTACCCGTAGCCTTTTTAATAAACCCCCTAGTAMTACTACTCTGTTATTTAAAACGTAGTGTAGAAGTTTATTAATAACGCTTCTATAGTTAAATAGTATAGCTTTAAAGAGTAGTATTAACTACTCCTTATATACTACTTTTTTATCCTAGTATACTAGCTATACTAGTTCTATACTCCCCTTTACTTTAAAGTCTAGTAGGAGTTATATAATACTAGTTACCCTTATAATAGCTACTGTGTATAGTAGTATTAGTTTTTATTTATTTATATACTCCTTACTTAGTTCTACTATAATAGATACTTTATTATTACTTTTTTAGTCTGTCCCTTTAAATAACCCGTTATTATTCCTATTTTTATTATTAAAACTATTATTTACTAAACTACTAAATAATAGATTAATTTAACTAAGTAGATTTAAAGTACTAAATATTAAGTTAATTATTTTATTTAACTTAGGAGGGTTAGGAGAAGTATTATTACTTTTTAAACTAACCTATTTAGTGGGCTTACCGTTAGTTAACTTATTATTTATTAACCCGCTATACTCTATAATACTTAATAATTCCTTAATTTATTAGTAACGCTCGGCTTAGTGTTTTGTTATTAAATCCTAACTACTTTATAGTAGGCTATAGTTAATATATAGCTTATTATTTAATATAAAGTTATCTTTATAGTTAAAGTACGTATTTTAAAACGTCTCTACTACTCTACTGCTACTATATATAATTACTGTAGTAACTGTAACTTTAATAGTATTTTATACTAAGTAGTTTTTAGTAACTCTTTACTACTAACGTTACTCTTAGGAGTTTAGGTACTTAATTAAGGCTGGGATAATAAAGGCGTTTAGGTGGTACTTATAGATGAATTTAAGAAACACTATGCAGCACTAGTAGTAGGTCTCTGATAGGCTAATTAATAAGTTATTATTAATATATTTAGTAATATGTTATAATAACTTTAGGGGTAGTTTAAGGATTTTTAGTTGTTTTATAGTTGTTGTTTTTTGTATTGTATATAAGTGACTATTAGGGACTAGCCTAAGTAGACTATATTACTACTTAATATATATTGTAAAAGTTATTTACTACTATAGTAGCTCTACCTTTTTATTTTAGTAATATAATATCCTTAACTCTTTATTATACTCCCTTCCCTTAAAGCCTTCCGTAGCTACTAACTAGTATAACGCTCCCCCTACCCCTATAATTAATACTTATTCTTTATTAGTTAGGAATTAATATTACTTATTACTTATGTATAGCTAAGATTTAAGTTATTAATGTAGGTTGTATAGTATAACCCCCTATGCCCTTTTTTTATTTATACTTACTTATATTTATTAAGATAGTTAATTAATAGTAGTAAACTTAAGATTTCCCGCTAACTATATACGCTATTAGTAACTAGTAACTTTTATAAATATAAGGCTAAGTTAAACCTAGCTTTTATACGGGCGGACCCTATTATTACTAGTCTATATTTAGTAATATAAGTAGGTATTACTATTAAATAGTCCCTATAGTAGGGGCTACCCCTACCTACTTAATTACTATCTTTAGTTAATATAGTATTTAAGTATATATAATAAGCTTTATTTATGTGCGTAGTAGATTAAGTATAAATAATAGGACTGTACTACTGTTAGTAATATATAGTATTTACTACTTTAGTACGTTAGACCTAAACTTTAATTAAACGTTATAGTTTATTTATTTACTAGTATTAGTACTATAGCTACTATTATAAACTATATAGTCCGTTTGAGAATTTTATGGATTAAATAGTTATTTAACCCGTATACTAATTTAGCGTATTCTAGGGACACGCGCTAATACGCCTTCTTAATTTAGTAACGGCTATAGTTAGTCTGTTTTTTTAGCAAAGGCTAATATATTTTCTATAGTAGACCTATTAGTAACTTAAGATAGATACTATAGTAGTAATA
This sequence comes from Colletotrichum magnum, assembly GCA_022457145.1. Lineage (NCBI taxonomy): Eukaryota > Fungi > Ascomycota > Sordariomycetes > Glomerellales > Glomerellaceae > Colletotrichum > Colletotrichum magnum. Next base: position 17,297 of record JAJHHK010000438.1, read on the forward strand.
GTACTACCTTTTAGTATGACTATATAAATCTACTACTTAATAATAATAAGAGTACTTTAAGTATATCTATAGCTTATAGTGATAATACTTAAAATAAAGAACTATATAAAATTATAAAAAGTAACTATAAAAATAATAAAAATGATAATGTGCTTAAGGTGTATAATAATATTTATTATAAAAATAAATAATATAATAAAAATAATAGTCTTTACTATAAAAGTATAAAAGATATACTAGAAAGTAGAGATTTTAGTGATAGGTATTTTAATACTTATTAGTTAGAATTATAATAACGTAACTAGTAATCCGTTATATAGTAGTGGTAATATAAGGAATACTACTATAAGCCCCTATAAATATAGGCGCTATAGGTGCTACTAAAGCTAAATAATAGTATTATTATATACTAGCTAATTTACTATAGTGGGGAATATTTGTATTTAAATAGAGTCTATAGAGCTGTAGATTTTAGCTGCTTTTATTTAACTAAGATTTATATTAATTTTTAATTTCTACTTAAACTAGTTTAGTAACTATAATTAAGACTATTATTATTACATAAGTTAGCATTAGTTAACTATCTCCTTAGCCTTTATTATAAGCTTTGTTTATACTAGTGGGATATATACAAATTTATTTAGTATGTATTTAAAAGTAATAATAAAGTATAGGTTAATAAGTAAGTATGCTTTTATTATAATAACGGATATTTAGAGTAGGAGTAAGTAGTTATTAAACTTTACTATAGCTTAGATTAGTACTCTAAAAGTACTTATAATTTTTTAAGTTTTTTTTTAATTAATATACTTTTACACTTTAACTATAGTAAACTTAGAGTAGAGTAGGAGTATTAGGTATAGGTCTAGAAGGTAGGTATTATAGATTAAACGTAGGTTTAATATTTAATAGAGTTACTAGATTAAATATAAGTTTAAAGCTAGTTACTATAGTTTTAATATAAGTTAGAGGTTAGGAATAGTAAGTAACTTAAATTTAGTTTAAAGGGTAATACTACTATACTATACGTTTTATAGTAGGAGTAGGAGCTTGGTTGAGATAAAAATAGAAATAAAATTAATTATAGATTTACTAAGTAACTAATTTGACTAAACGTAGGTTTAATAGTAGGTAAACTATTAAAAACATAATATAAAATATTAAATATATAGTTAAACCTGGGTTTAAGAGTTACTATATAGGTATAAATATAGAGTTAATATTATACTTACTTATATTAGTTTAAAGTATTAAAATATAAATTAAATAAAACCCTAATACTAACTTTTATAAATTAACTATATATTTAATACTATTAAAATTAAACTTAATTTATTATTAGTACTATCCTTAATAGATAAAAATATATTAAAAGAGTAATATTAAAGTTATACTAAGTTTAAATAATACTTATATACTATATTAAATATAGGTTTAAGAGTTTTTATACTAGCTTAAATATAAATAGAATTATTTTTCTACTTAGTAGGCTTTATAGTTAACTACTAATAAGTCCCCTATATTAAGTTTTAATTATACTAAGTATATTATAGTTAACCCTAGTCTCCCCTATTAACTCTACTCTTAACGTATATTACTCTATAGTAAGTTAATAACCTTTTTAAAAGTAAATAAGCTACTCTAGACTATATTTATATTCTAGTCCTACTATACTAATACTATACCTAAGTCCCCTAACTTAGTATTTAGGATATTAAAATTAGAATTTATTAAACTTACTCCCTTAATTAATTTTAAAAAATACCTAAAAGTATAAACTAGGGCCTTAGTAAAATAGTTATTACCCTTAATAATATATAGAGTATACTAGGGACTAAAGTCGGTTATATTAAAGTTATAATACTTTAAAAAGGACTATTAGAATGCTAATTTAAGACGCTTTTTAAAAAAGTTAATATATAAGTTACCTAAAGAATAGTTACTAATATTCTTTACTATAAAGGTAATAACTTTTATATTTAGTACTAGGGAATTCTAGTTTATATTTAATAATTTAATTTCTTAAAAAAGGGTACTTAAAAATAACTTAAAGCCCTAAGTACTAAAGTAGCCCTAGTAGCTATTACTAGTTAAGAACTTACCACTATAGTACTTACTATAAATAAACCTACTAGTTATAATAAAGTTAATTCTAAAGTACTTACTTATTTTAGTATAAAAGGTATTAATAATATCCCAGTATATACTACTAGTATTTATAAAAATAACCTTATATTTAGTTATAAATAGCTCCTTCTTCTTAAAGATACTATACTTAATAATATTAATAAGGTCGGCCTTAGTAAACTTATAGATATTATAAGCCCTATTAAAAGTATAGAGTAGGTCTAAAAGCTTAGTTAAAGTAGGTATAGTTATTATAAAGATAAGATTAGTAGTATTAGTAAAATATTATTTAAAAAGGGAAAGTAAGATATACTAAGTAGGAGTAGGAGTTATAGGTAGTAGTAGCTAGAGGGGTAAAAGTAGTTAAAGAGTTATTATAAAAAGTAAAAGTTAATGTTATGTAGTTAAAGGAAAAAAAAAGAATCTTAGGTACTAGGTAGAGGGAAATATCTATACTCCTAAAGGGAAAGAGGTAGGGAGTAACTTAAAGGAATAAGTAAAAAGAGAAAGTAGTAGTATTTAAAAAAGAGGAAGTAACTAAAGTACTTTTAAACCTAGGTTTAACTTTAGAGTAGGCTAAAGTAAAGCGGAATAAATAAAAGGAAGGTAAGTAAAATAAAAAAAAAGTAAAAAAAAAAAGAGAAAGGTAGGATAGAAAGGAGGAAAGTAGGATAATTTTAAAACTTTTAGTAAGTTATTTAAAAAAAAGAAAAGTTAGGGTAAGTTAAAGTTAAATAAAGTAAATAAAAAGAAGGTATATAAAATAAAATATAAGTAAGAGGAAAAGGTAGAATATAAGAGGAATAAAAAGTAAGTAGTTTTTTAATTTTACTTAAAAGTTTATTAAACAACTTTACTTATTATTAAAAGAGTAATAATAGCCTAAATTAACTTAATTAAGTTACTTTTTACTTATAACTTAATAATAATWTTAATTAAATTATTAATAGTTTTAATTATAATCACTTTAATTATAATAGAAGTTTATAATAAGCCTACTTTAATAAAAACAAAAACCCTAGTAACTTTTTTTTTTTTATAAATAGTAATAACGATACTTTAGTAAGTACTTATTTTATTATAATATTTAGTATTAATACCTAAGTTTATACTTTACTTTATAAACTAAAATACTTATTATATTTATTAGTATAAGTATATTTAAGTAGTAAGCTACTCTAGGTATAAAAAAGAAAGAAATAGAAAGTAAAGTTAAGTTTAAATAGACCCTTAGAGTTTTTAACCCTTAGAATTATTTTAGATAGTAAATTAAAGTATTAAGAATATAATTTTATATTAATTACGTTTTTACTATAAAGCTCTACTAATAAGTAAAACCCCCCTTTAAAGTAGGTAATAGTTTAAAACAGCTAATACTAAAAACCTATCTTAAAGTACCTTAGTTTATATAAAACTTACTATTAAGTAGTTTTTAAACTTACTCTAAAGTATACTTAAGTATAGAAAAACCTACTATTTAGTAGCTTTTAAACTTACCCTTTAGTATAAGAAACCTACCCTAAAGTACAGAAAACCTACCCTAAAGTAGCTTCTAAACTTACCCTTAAGTAACTCCTATACTTACCCTTAAGTAACTCCTAAACTTACCCTTAAGTACGGGAAATCTATTTTAAAGTAGCTCCTAAATTTACCCTTAAGTAACTAAAACTTACTCTAAAGTATAGTAAACCTACTCTAAAGTGGCTTCTAAACTTACCCTTAAGTGTAGTAAACCTACTTTAAAGTGACTAAAACTTACCCTTAAGTGGCTCTTAAACCTACTCTAAAAGAAAAAAGTATTTAATTAGAAAGTAAAATCTAAGTAAAATACTAAATAAAGAGCTATAAAGTTAAAAAAAATATTTAGTATTATAAAAAAAGAGTTAGTTTTTTTAATAATAAAGTAACGAATTTTATAGTAAAATAGTTAGTTTTATATTTTATTCTTAGTAGTATAAATAGTAGTAAAAGCTAACTTTACTATATAAAGGTAATAAGTAGTTAAAACTTTAGAGTTTAAATAAAGGTACTAGACTTTAGTAATATACTATAATTCTTAAAGAGTATTATATTAAAAGTAAAGAACCTTAGAAATATTATAATAATTAAAACTAAACCTTATAACTCTAATATAGACCCTATTAATTTTAAAAGTAAAATATATATAAGTCTATAAAACTATATCTTTTTAGAGTAAATAAAAATTACCTAAATACTAAACTAAAGTCTAATAACCCTATTTTAGTTTCTTAAAGTAACTACAAGTAATACTTTACTATAACTTTAATAAACTATAGACTTTTAAACTATTACTACCTATTTTTTATACTTTTTACTATAATAAAGTACTAGTTATAGTAGCTATGTAGCTTACTCCCTAGCTATAGTAGTTTTGTATTTAAAGACTGTTACCCTTTTTTTAACTCTAATATACTCCTTTACTAACTTTAGTAGTATTATACTTATTTATATTCTACTTAAAATAATATAAAGTATAAGTCTTAATTATTTTAATTAGTAAAAATAACTATAATATAAAACTAAATAAATAAGGTAATAGTAGTGGATAAGTTTTTAAATACTTATAACTATAGTAATATACTTAAGTATAAAAAAGAGGTATAATAAGGCTTAAAACCTACTATACTAATAGTATACTAGAGTATATATATAAAATAAAAGAAATAAAGTAATAAAGGCTTTTATACTAATAGAGCTAAATAAAAAATAAGAAATATAAATAATAAAGGAGTAGAAACTAATAACTAATTTTATAAGTTTTATTTATAAATACTATAAATTACTATATAATAAACCTTACTTTAGAATTATACTAAAGTAACTCTAATTATATAGTAGCCCACTATAAAAGGAATATTACTATAGTACTTATAACCCACCTACTAAAGGTATTTTGTATTTTAATAAAGTAGAATATATGGGTAAATACTCCTATAAATATTTAAAGGCCCTAGGACTAAAGTTATTACTAGAGTATATATAAGATTACATAGTCCCTTAGTAATAGCTATAGAGTTAACCCTAGTATTAAACTAAAAATATATATATAAAACGAATTTATTAAAATTAAAAAGTAATTTTTTTTTACTAAGAATACCCCGGGGATAATAAATAAAAATAATAAAAAGAAAAAATAACGTTTTAATAACCTTTCCCCCCTTAAATTCCTACTAGTATCTACTAATAACTAAAGACTAGTAATATAATAGTATACTAATTTACTTATTTAAATAGTAATAAACTATAGTTATAATATAGTTAAAAACCTATTTATTTAAACCCTAAAGTCTTAAAAGATATATAACTCCTATAATATATATATAGTATAGTATTTATATTAAGAGTAAATTGTTTAATATATTAAACGGGATAATACTTTAAAGTATTATAGAAGTTTTTTTAAATTACTTAGGGAAATTTAAGTAGTTATACTAAGAATTCCTAGAGAAATACCCGCTATTACCTAGGGGAAACTTACAAAATCCTAGTAATCCCCTAGGGAGTATATAGGTACTTTATAAAAAAAATTTCCTAGGTATTTAAGATTTAACTATATAAATAATAAGTAAAATAAAAAGTATAAAAATGTATTATAGATAGGCTTGTTTTAAAGAATAGTTTAGTGATATTTAGAGGTATAGTTTAGAATAGCACTTAAAAAAAAAAAGAGGTATAGGAGATATAGTAGGGACGTAATATATATAAGTTGTGTTTTAAAAGTATAGGTTTAGTAATGCCTTAAATAACTTTATAAAGWAGCTWCTTTATAAGCTGTATTAAACTTAGCTTTACTCTAAATCTCTTTATTAACTATTTCTAGGGTAGCCTAGTACTAAAAAGTCTCTATACTAATAAATAGAACTAAGTTTTTAAACTATAGACTAAAGTATAAGTTTATATTTTAAAGTTAAAAAACTATAATAAAATAAGTATTTATTATAATATTATTAACTCTGCCTTTTATAGTAAGGAAGTTACTAAAGGTTTTTTCTTTTTTATAATTAGTTTAGTAAAGGTTTGTATTATAATATAAGTAGTTATAATTAAATCTATTAGTAATTTAGTTAATAGTATTATTGTTTTATAGCTAAAACGTAATAGTTTAAGACTATTTAAAGCTATTATTATTTTTTTAAAAGTAAGTTAAGTTATTAGTAGTAAAGGATAAAAAAATAATATTAACTACGTTTAGGACAATAATAGTAGGATAGTATTAAGTTAGGTAGTTAATAACTTTTTTAATTATATAGTTAAAATTAAGCTGATACTATAAATAGTAAGTAATATTATATATACTATCGTAAATACTTATAACTATATTATTATTAATTATATTAACTATATTWTTAAAAAAGTTACTAAGAATTAAGTTACTTTTTTTAAAAATATTAAAGTTATTAAAAGCTTTAAAAAAGTTATTTATTTGTTAAATATACACTACTCTAGGACTCTAAAGGATATTTATAGTAGGAAGGGTGGGTACTAAGAAGGACCTAAGAAAAGTTTTACTTTAAGGTAGTTAGTTGTTATTTAAAAAAAAAAAATTAAGTATTAATAAGAAAAAGAAGAAGGTATTTATAGAGTAAAAGGATAAAAGGGTAATTTAGTCTAAGGTACGTAATAGTAATATTATAAAATAAATATAAAAACTTAAGTTAAAAAAAAGGAAGGTTTTAAGTTAGTAATACTTAGGTTTTAGGGAAGAAGACTAGTACTTTTGTATTAAGTTAAAAAAGAAAGTAGTCTCTTTTTTTAGTAAACCTAAAGTTAAAACCACCTTTTTAAGTAAAAAAACTACTTACCTTCTTTATACCCTACTTATCTTTAACTAATAATAATTTTTTTAAAGTTTCTTTTAAAAAAATAACTCTTCTATTAGTTAAAACTATATAACATTACATTATATTATATTACTTTTTAACTCTTTATTCTTTTAGAAACTATACTTAAGTACTTTACTATAGACTTTAACTTACTATTTACTTTACTTTTACTTATATAAAGTAATTCTTTTTTTCTTTAACTAATAAATCTAGCCTACTAACTTAGAATTTACTAGTTTTCCTATAGTTACATACTATACTACTACCTCGTACTCTAAATAAACTTTTTAATAAAGTTAAAAACTACCTTTCTTTTATTTGTCCTTTTTACTACTTTTTTCTTTTATATAGGTATACTTTAACCTACTTTTTTTATAATTAACCTACTTAGCTTTAGTTTATACTAACTTCCCCTTTATTTATATAGCTTTTTAGAGTTTTTAAACTCCCTTCTACCTTCCTCTACTTCTTCCTACTTTCCTTCTTTTTATTCTACCTTCCCTTTCTCTACTCTACTTTTTATTTTACTCTACTTTTTTATAATCTATTTTAATCTTCTTCTTTTTTTATAAAACCTATTAAAATTCCCTAAAACCACAACTAGGGATTTATAACTTTTTTTTAACTACTTTAAATCTTAACTCTACCCTTTAACTATTTTTTCTTTTATAGCTTTACTTACTTTAACTTAACCTTTTTTATACTTAACCTACCTAGCTTTCGTATAAACTAACTTTTCCTCTATTTATATAACTTACTAAAGTTTATAAACCTACTCCTACTTTCTTCCTTGTCCTTTTATCTTTCTCCTTATTCTCCTACCTTCCTTATTTTTCTTATACCTTCCTTATAGTAATTCTACCTTCCTCCTTTCCCTTCTACCCTTCCTCTTAGTTTACCTACCTTTTTTAAATTTAACCTATTTTTTTTTAACTTATTCTAATTTCTCCCTCTTTTTATAAAGCTTAGTATAGTTTCTTAAAGCCCTAACTAGGAATTTATAACTTTCCTTTAACTACTTTAGATTTTAACCCTACCCTTAAATTCCCTCCTTTCCCTAATTTTAATATTCCTTATTTAAACTAATATTAGAGCTATAGTTACCTATATAGTAATTAACTTTAAGTAAATCTATATAGTACTAAGGACTAAAGTAGTAAGTTAAAAAAAATTAAAAGCCTCTTTTTTCTAGGTTTCTACTAAAAACTAACCTTTTTAGAACTTAAAAAACCTTCTTAATTATAAACCTCCTTTAATACTTTTAACAACCCCTCTTATTATAGCTACTTTTACTCCTACTACTAAAGTTACTTACTTTTGTGCCTTCCTTATAGGCTAGACTACGGACCCTTTAACCTAGGCTAACTTTATTATAGTTATTAAGAAAGCTATTTTTTTAAAGAAGGAGCCCTTTAAAACGACTTATAAAGTAGTTTTTATAAACTCTATAACTACTAACTATAATATCTTTAAAATAATAACTAATTTAAATTAAGCCTAAGAAAGGCTTACTTTTATTATAGTTAATAGCTTTATAAAAGGTAAGTAGTAGGATAGTAAGTATATTTTTAATAAAAACGTCTAAAACTTCTTTAAGGATTAGAGTAGTAAGGAAAAGGTACCTAGAGCTATACTTTAAGAACTTCGTTTTACTAAAAGTAGTATTAATAAGATAAGGGCTACTGTCTTTACTACTAAGGATAAAGAGGGACGCTCTTTAAATAAGTTCTATACTACTTTTTTCTATAGTAAACTTTAGTTTAGCTATACTTATTTCTTTATAAAAGAACTACTTATAGGCCTACTAACCTAGGATAGTATTATCTACTCTATTAAAATTAAAGAGGGAAATACTATTAAAGTACTTATTTTTACCTTTAGCTATTTACTTAATACTATTTAAATTAGTATTTATAAAAAAGGTATAAATAATAATAAAAATATATAAGTAGTAGAAATTATAGGGGCTATAGGGATTAGTTATTACTAGAGCTATAGTAATATAGAGTTAGCCTAGGGTGGCCTTAACCAACTTCAAGACATTATTAATTAGTAGTTTTTTAATATTTACTAAGAGTTCTAAATTTACTCTACTATAGTTTAGTTTTTTAGTTACTAAATAGTTTAAGAACTTAAAGGGGATTTAAATTTAGAGTTAAAAATAAAAAAATAGAGAAATAAAGGGCTTAATTAACTTTAGAATTAACTAAAACTTACTATAATACTACTATTTAAAAACTAAAATATTAGTATATAGATAGAGTTCCTAAGTAACCTTAAGTATAACTCATTTAAGTAACTATTACCTATTTTATTTTTTCCCTAACCCCTAGTCCGCGGCGGCCCCGGTAGCTAGCGCGTCCCGGGGGCCATAGCTAACTAAAGAGCGGCACAACCAAGCAAGCGGGGTGGAGCTACTAGGCCCTAAACACAGCCGAGCCGAGTAAAGCTAGTAGAGTAGGGACTATAGAACGGCAGGGTATAGAGCTAGTAGAGATAGTAAATAGTAGAGTAGTAATAAACGACTATAATAATAAGCAATAGCTACAATAGCTATAATAAAAACAGTAGAGATAGTAGAACCTAGAGTAAACCTAGAGCTAAAAAAAATAGTAAAGCTAAAGTAAATAGGGATAGTAGAGTATAGTACTTATAAAGTAGTTATAGTAGGAATAAAGCTAAAAGAAATAGTAGAGTAGATAGGGATAGTAGAGTACAGTATAGTACTATAATAGAGTAGTCCTAGCAGAGTACTTTATAAACAGGGATAGTAGAGTATAATACAGTACTACAATAGAGTAGTGCCAGTAGAGTATATTATAAATAGGGATAGTAGGGTATAGTATAGTACTACAACAGAGTAGTACCGGCAGAGCACATTACAAACAGGAACAGTAGGGTACAGCACAGTACTACGACAGAGTAGTACYGGTAGAGTACTTTATAAATAGGGATAGTAGGGTATAGTACAGTACTACAATAGAGTAGTACCAGTAGAGTACTTCGTAAATAGGAACAGTAGGGTATAGTATAGTACTACAATAAAGTAGTGCTAGTAGAGTATATTACTTAGTATAAAGTACAAAAATAGTAGGGCTAATAGAGCTAGTAAGACTAATAGGAATAATAGGAATAAAAGAAAATAATAGAGTAGATAGGGATAGTAAAGTATAGTACAGTACTATAAAGTAGTCCTAACTAAGTATTTTTAAACTAAATAGAGAATAAGTATAGTAGGGCTAGTAGCTATAAAGCTTAATTACTAAACTACTATTTTGGGTTAGGGGTTAGGGTTAGGGTTAGGGTTAGGGTTAGGGTTAGGGTTAGGGTTAGGGTTAGGGTTAGGGTTAGGGTTAGGGTTAGGGTTAGGGTTAGGGTTAGGG
>JAJHHK010000439.1:0-27522 GCA_022457145.1 Colletotrichum magnum
TTCTTTGTGTTTGCATCCTCCACTCCCATTCCTTGATGACTTCACATTTGCCCTGTCTAGCTGACACAATGAAATCTACTTCTAGTCCGATCGATCATCAAGTGTCCATCTACTTCTAGTCCGATCGATCATCAAGTGTCCCGCGCGGTCGTGGCCTCGGCCACTACGGCCGCGGCCGCGGCCACGACCGCGCGGGACACTTGATGATCGATCGGACTAGAAGTAGATTTCATTGTGTCAGCTAGACAGGGCAAATGTGAAGTCATCAAGGAATGGGAGTGGAGGATGCAAACACAAAGAAGCTGTCACGGAATGGGGAGGCAAGGTTGGACTGGACTTACATTGGTCATGGTTGCTGTCTTCAATCTGTTAGCTGGTGTCTTCCATAGCTGAACGATTGCAAGACATGACTTACACGAGGCGGGAGGGGAGAGGGTGGGCTATCGCGTGGGGTGGTTAGTATTGTACATGGCCATACCATTCCATGGGGGGGGGATTCCCACGGCTTCGTTTCGGTTGGTCACTGAAATGGTGAGCATCAAGTCAGCAATGTTGGTCACATTAGGATGATTGGGGTTTAGTATACACGTATAGTTGGAAGTTTGGACTAGAACAGAGAGCATCAAATTAAGTCAGCAATTCCATCTAGATCATTACGTCGGGGTCGGGGGACATGAGCCCTGGGCAGGGAGAGAGGGCGAGAAAGGCGCGAGAAAGGGGGGCGGGGGGGGGCTCACGCTGCCACACGTTTGGGTGAGGAGGAAAAAAAGGGATTCTTTCCACATTACAGCTTCGCAAAAGAAGATTATGCCGACCCGTAACAATTGAAGCGTAACTGATGAGGAGCATGAAGCCCTGCAAAGGTGGTGATGTCTGAGGAAGAAGATGCAGGCAGGAGCCTGGAGACAACGAGGATGGCCATGGAGGGAGGGGTGTAGTATCACGTGACCCCGCAACCCTGTAGGTAGCACCTTCCATCTCCTACCTACCTACACATCTACCTAGGTAGTGGGTATACTTTCCAGTTTGGGGATTGGGCAGTCCATATTTTCCTTCTCCCATCAGGGTGTCGTGCTCTTAGCAACAGGCGCTTCAGGGCTTAGGTAGCGCCTGACCCCCTTCTCCTGGAGTCCTGGGAAGACGCGCCTGGCTGTCTTTGGTGTTTCTCAGACGCCCATCTACTAGATAGGTACCAAGTTCGGAACTCTAGGGCAGCTCCTCGAGTTATATACCTACCTAGGTACCTAGGTCGGCGCGTACTTGGAAGTGGGCGAATGCTGAGCGAAAGGCGCTGCAGAACAGGCCTGACACGAAATCAAGTCAAGAATCCAGATAGGGCAGTGCTGGAAGTACCCTTTTCTCTCAATATTGAAGTGTGAATTACATGTACATGTACATCAGATCTAGTAAGGCCACGAAAAAGACGTCGAGATGTTGACGGTCCAAGGCTCGCCCTCCGTCAGCGAATCCACCCGGCCAAGCAGATGCTCGGCGTGTCTAAGCGCGACGGCAGGGTTGTACTGCGGCACCATGTGGCCGCTCAGCTTCGCTGTGGAGTGCGTGAACCCGCGCTCCGTGTGGACCGACCCCTGCACGTTCGTGCCGGCCCAGCTGATCACGTTGTCGTCGTTGATCTCGACGGCCGGGACGAGCAGCTCCTCCGACGGGGCCGTCTGGAACCCCTGCTTGCCGTTCCAGCTGACCCGCTGGATCCCGAGCGCCGTGACGTTGGGCTGGATGACGTAGTCGGCCAGACCGGACCCGATGTGGACGTTGTTCGTCCGCTCGACGAGCGTGCGGAACTTGGCCTCGTGCTCCGCGCCGTCGTACTTGTCGTCGTCGTCCACGAAGACCGGGCCGGAGCACTCGGACCAGGCGGGGTGGTCCTCGGGAACGTGGATGAGCTTCCGGACCGCGGGGTCGTTGAAGTACAGGCCGGCACCTTCCGGGGTGTACATGACGGAGGGGAAGCCCAGCACGTCCCAGACCACGGGGCACTGGTCGAGGATGTGGTAGCCGTTGAAGCAGGGGTTGATGACGCGGACGGCGTTGTCGAAGCGGTTGACGATGTCGTGGTCCGGGTCCCAGTCGACACTGGGCCAGGGCGTCGGCGGGGGCGGGTAGGCGAGGTGCTTGTTCAGGTACTCGTCGAGCCCCAGCTTCTGATTATCCTCTTCCATACCCTTCTTGACGTCGCCGGGGAGCGCGAAGACGTTCTCCCAGTAGCGGTGAAACGCCGGCATGGCCGCGTGGTCGAATCCCAGGTCGTCCGAGTAGGGCATGACCGGGTCGTAGTAGAGCGCGCCCTTGACGTCGAAGTAGGTCGTGTCGGTCTTGTCGAGCATGGCGGCGCCGACGTAGGGGACGTAGATGCCCGCGTAGCTCTCGCCGGCGATGTAGATCTTCTTGTGCTGCAGGTCAAAGGTCTTGACGAAGTTCTGCCAGAAGCTGAGGAACTGGTCGGCCGTCTCGGCGTTGTTCGTCGCCGTGACGTTTCCGCTCGTGAAGCCGGTGCCGATCGGATACTCGACCCTGAGTCGTTGTCAGCAAGCTCTAAACTCTTCACCATGAAGTTGAGGGTGTCCAACCAGATGACGTTGGCAAGCTTGTGCCACGAGAAAGCATTGGGAACGGGCTTGTAAGTTCCGTACTGCCAAGTGAACGGGCCGTTCTCTTGCAGGAATCCTTCATAATTGTCAGTCAGAGCATCCTGCATCCAGATCGAATCTCACATACCCTCGAGCGACGAGCAGCCAGGGCCACCATTGAACCAAATGATGACGTCGTCTTTCCCAGCTGGGTTCACGGTGGGAAAGAACCAAAAGAAGTTCTTCTGCTGCTCGTCCACGGGCTTGGTCGCGTCGACGGGGATCAAACCAGCATAGCTCTCGCCGACGTTGAAATCGACCTGGGGTATCTGGCTCCCATCGACATAGAAAGCTGCGACACGAAGTCCGGGGTGAGAAAAAGAACCGGTGGTGTCTGGAACCTGGTGGGTACTCACAGCTGGTCTTGTTGGTGTAGTACTGCAGCGCAGCACGACGCGTCTCTTGTCGTGGAACCTTCACCTCGTGACCCACTCGCGGGCGACGGTTGACGGGCTGAGACCGGTGAGGGCTGCGAGGTACCCAGGCAGAGATCAGCGGCAGGACCGCGACGATGGCGGCGACAACGCTGGAGGACCGCATAGTTGCTGCCGGGGTCGAGGTGACGTCCTAGTATAGCACGAGAGCCTCAAGGGATTGAAAATCTGCCCAGCAAAGAGCCAAGAGATGGCCAAGAAAAAGATCGCCGACATTGGGTTATACATAAATATGACCAGAGGCAGTCAGTGCCTGTGACGAAATCGCTGTTGGTCGGGAAATGACGCGACTGAGACGACCGGGGGCAACGGTGGATGTGGGCTAACCGCAGGAGGCATGTCGGTCTGCGTCAGATATTGTCTCCTCATAACGAGTATATTAAAAAGTCGTATTGTCGCAGCAAGCTGCTCTGTTTTGCAAACTCTACTCCATTCGCGATTTACGAAAGAGGCAGGTCGGTGGCACTGGGCCGGGTCTTTTCGGCGCCGGAAGGGTGATAAGGGTGCCGGCGTGCCGAAATTACGGCATTTATTATCAGTGGGACAACGACGACTCGGCGACAAATCAAAGCCATCCGATTTTAGTCTGTTCAGGGTCCTGCCTAGGTATTGAAAGCTTGTTTCCCCGCATGGGTCTGTCTCTGCGGGCTTGGGTTGGAAAGAATTCAAGCCGGCTCTAGTTAAACCGTAAAGACAACAACCGCTGGATTTAGTCACAGATCAAACAATATTATAAAGCATATTAAGAGAACGAAGAGGAGGATAAGTTCATAAGCTAGTTAACTAAGAAACGTCTAATTAATATGTGTTAGGAATAATAGAACTATCTTTAGGTATATTTTTACTATAGTTTTATTTAAGTTTTTTCTTACTTAGTAACTACTTATTAAAGACTAAAGTAAATAATAAACTATTTCTTTTTATTTTAAAAAAGACTCTACTATTAAATCGCTATTTAGTTTAATGTAAAAAGACTATATTAATAGATCATAGAATAGTAATAATAACAGAAGGCACTTCTTAGCTTTGTCCTGTTACGTGACCTGCCACGTAATATGTGATCCTCTATCTCGGGTTGAGAATCGAATGGAATTCGCACATAGTTGTTGATCAATTCCCTCTGTCGCTCCAACTCACCCATTCGCAACAGTCGAGCCAGAGGGCGGATCCCACCCGAGACTAAATGCCAGGTGTAGTTGATATCATCCAGTAGGCTCCAAGAATTCTGCTCCCGAATGGTAAGCAGTGAAGCTATGGCCGTGAGTCCATTCTCATCCCTCTGGAACAAAAACTCTTGCGTGAGCGCCTGGCTGTTTGGATTATTCTCATCTGCACAAACGAATCGTTGGACTGGTAAGTCGCCCGCAGCTGTGTGCAAAGTACAAACTTGCGTCGCACTAAAGTCGATGGACCTGTGTTGCTCTTTGTGCAGCCTCTCTAGATCCTTCCATTTCCTCCTGAGACTGGTCAACGACCTCCATTGCATTAATGCTGAGGTTGAGAGCACATCTGGGTCATCAAGTGCTTCAAGCAGTGTTTGAGCCGGCTCTCGCAAGGTGATATTTGCGGTCAAAAAAGGCCGGCCACTGATGCGATCGACACTAACCACCTTTCGGCAGGCCAGCCGAAGAAAGGTGTAGTTTGCGCGAGCAACAAACCTAAAAGCCGAGTAGAAGACGCTCCTGAAGTTCGGTAGTAACGATTCAAGGCGGTTACATAGCGATCTTTCCTCTTGGCCTTCAATGATACTTTGATTTCGATAAAGGCACTGTATGTAGAGCTCAAGTGTCATAATTGCTTGTTGGAGGCGGAAAAGCTGGATTGCGTCGCAATGAGAGGGAACCGGAGGTAGCTCAGTTGACAGCAGGAATGGCGGGGTACGCCTTCCATGCCGAGGGCTCCGATAGCTGCGCATACCCAATATGATGCAATTGATTTCTTCGGCCAGATCCAAAAGGGCCAGTATTGTAGCAAAGTTGTGAGGCATGAATGAACGAGGCGACCGTGGACCAACGGGTTTCAGTGACTCGCAGGCCACGTCGACGAGCTGCCTGACTGCTACCGGAGTACTGGACTGTTCGTGGATCTGTCGAAGTTGGAGGACTGTCAATGCTTCAGGGAGCAAATGAAGGTCCATGTGCATGCCGAAAATCTGCGCTTTGTACTCGAGAAAGTGGGAAAAGTTGACGGTGGACGCCGATATCCAAGACTTGACGTCGGTCGGGGATTCCAAGTTGCTCATGATGATCCTTTGCACCTCCGAGGGGAAATCCTTTACAGTTGGCGTCTTGTGACTCTGAGATTGGGCCATCTTCAACGTATCGGTATCCGTGCGTGTTCGGAGTTTCTTTTCTGTCCCCCGTCGAGTGGAATTCGTGTGTTTCCCGAGGATTCCTGGGCCGATTGTGTTGATGAAGGAAAGGGCAAGGTGGCATCTGTGAAGATTTTCCGTTGCCCTTCTCATCGAGACGTGGCGATGTCTTTCTGAAATACTTTTGGCTTTCCAGGCAAACATCTAAGTTGTGGTGGGGAACGAGAACTTTGTCCAGAGAAAAATTAGACTCTGGAGCAGAGGTCTATTTCTGTGACGACGCATCCGGTAAGCAGCTGGGTGTGTGCGTAAGTGGCGTGGGTATACGAGACGTGGCTTACTAAGAGCGGCTCTAAATAATAGAAACGGGATATATAGATTACTAGGGTTTTATACCTTAAGGGATTTTCTTCTATTTAAATAGGGGGTTAAACTCCTTATAAGGGCACTTATAGATCTAATTATATATAGTTAATTTATTATATTTATACTTTATTAAATTAATATTAAAACCCTTTATTATTATATAGTAGTATAACTTTTTATATAAAGCTATTTATAATAAATTAACTAACTATCTATTACTTAGTAAAGCTATAGTCCCTTATTACTTAACTAATAGTTTACCTATAATATTGTTAAGTACTTAAAAGAAGCGCGTTAAAAATAATAAAAAAAAGGCTAGTAATAATATAATAGTAGTACTTTAATAGTAGATTAAAGAGTTAGTTATATTGTTAAAATAGTAAAAAAAAAAAATTATAGTATTTAAAAAAGAGTAGCCTAAAAGTATAAGGCCTATAGGAGTCTTACTTATAATTATAGTTATAAAAAGTACTCTAAAGACTAACTCTAAAGCGCTTAGGGACCTAGAAATACACTATATAACGCCTCTTTAGTTAGTCCCTTAGCATTTACTAGCCCTAATATAGAATAACTATAACTACTAGTCTATAACGTTATAAAGCCTAGCTATTATACTAGTAGTAAAGTTAAATATTATAATAATAAATATACTAATACCCTTTTTTAGTTTATTTAAATATACTAAGCTTAAAAAAGGTAAAGAAAAGGTTATATAAAATAGCCTTTTTAACAGGTATTTACTAAAAATACTTAAAGAGTACTTATTAAAAAGCGGCTTTAACTAACTTATATAGWCTATATAAATTATATTATTAATAAGATACTACTATACTAAACCTATATAGTTTATAAGTTATAGAAATAATTTTAAAGTTATATTTAAAATTAAAAAAATAGTTTTTAAAGGCCCCTTAGTCCTAGTAGCCTATCTTATCTTTATAATAGAAATATAAAATATATTTACTTAATACTATACTAATAGTAAGTTAGTTTTATAAAGCTAGTTCTAAAATAAGTTATACTAACTAACTTTTAAGTTAAATAATTCCTTAGTATATATTACAAAGTTTAATAAACTTACTTATTAATACTATACTATAAAAAGCTCTTTTTAGCTAAAAGATAAAATCTATATATTCTTTAAGGGAACCTATAATTAATAGCGTAACTAAACTACTTACTTTAAGTCCTTTTATTATTAAAGCTTTCCCCTAACCCTTTAGGAACTAATATTTAACTTAATAAATAAATATTATATTAATAGTAAAGTAAAGTTAATAGTTATATAATTAGTAAGTAGTAGCTTATATACTAAAGGTAGTAAGAAGTTAAAGATAGATTATAAGTATTATAACTATAGTAAAAAGAGCTACTTTAAAATTAACTATAAGGCTAAAAAAAAAAAAATAAAACTAAGAGTAAAGGGGAGGTGGTTACTAGTTAGCCTTCCGCCCTAGTAGACCTAAAGAATACTTCTAAAAGCGCCCTAAAAAATAAAAAGAAAAAGCCTTTATAATTATACTCTATAAGGATTTGTTTAAAAGACTTTAAAGTTATTATTAAGGATTTTTAAGTAACTAGTAGTAAAGAAAAGAATTAAAAGGCTAGTAAGTCCTTAAAGCACATAATAAGAATATTTTAGTTAGTCTCTAGCTAGTAGCTTTAGAATTCTAAAGCTAATATCTATACTATTAATAATATTTTATAGTTTTTAAGCTATTAAAAAATCTTAAACCCTTAGCCTATTAAGACTAGCACCGGTAATATCTACCTAGAGCTTATAAGTACTGTTTTTTTAAAATTTAATAATAATAAAGTTATTTAACTATAAAACGTTATATATGTACTAAACTTCTCTATAAATATATTTAGTAGAGAAAAGTTATATTTTATAAAAGACTCTTTAAGTAGTAATAATTTAATTAGTCCTAGTAAAAGGGTTTTTAATACCTTTAACGTCCCTAAATAAGGCTTCTATTTATTTATTATAAAAGATAGTATAGTTAAAAGGAGCTATATTATATAAACTATTTAATAGTAGTAAGAGACATAGCTGTAGTATTAATAATTCAGCTATTTAGGGTATTATAAGCTACTTAGATCTATTAAGCTTATAAAGGGGTGCCCCCTAAGGCCTAAGGATATAGTTTTTTAACCTTGTGCTACTTATAATATATTAAAAAGTCTATAATATTCACTACAAATACTACACAAAAGGGCGCTGTACTATAGTAATTTAATTTATATAAATATTAGTAAAATTAAACTAACTATATAGTTTATTTACTTTTACTTTATTACTAATAATAAGTTACGGTATTAAACAGTCTTTATATTTAACTTAAAGAAAGACCTTACTCGTTAACTACTTAACTATATAATTACTTAAAAGTTATAGTATAAAGTTAATATTAAAATTATTTATACTAATAACACTAGGGAGTTTATAGCGACCTTTTTAAATACTTTATTATAAAAATATAGTACTATTATTAAATCCTTATTACTATATATATATAAGTAAAATAGTATTATAAAAAGGGCTATTTACTTTATTCTTAAAAAGGCTAGGTTAATATATATTAATATAGATATACTACTTAAGTTATAGCTATAGATCTTTAGAATAGCTATATATATTACTAATAAAAGCTTTATTTTAGTAGTTAGGGATAAGACCCTAGCTTAAGTACTTTTTAAAGAGGTTAAGCCCGTAAGACTATTAATCCCTAATATTAGCTATTTATAAGTTATTAGTAGTAAGTACTTTATTAATATTAAACTAAAAATAAGGGTTAAAAGTAAAAAAGTAGTACTATAGACTAAAAAAAGTATTCTTATTAACTTTTAAAAATTAAAGATATACTACGTATAGCTACTAAAGTACTAAATAATTAAAATAATATTAATTATAGTCTTCTATAAACTAGTAACCTTTAAAGAGACTAATCTTTATTAATCCCTATCCCCAGGGTAGAGACTAGGCTTATAAAGATATTAATAAATAGTATATAACTAGTTATAATTAATATAGTTAATAATAGAGTTACTTAAATAGACTTAACTTATAATAGTATTAAATATATAGTAAGTACTAGCTAAAGGGCCTTTTACTTAAGGAGAGACGGCTTTGTGGCCCTACCTAAATTTAGCTACTATTTCTAAGGCGAGAAACGGTCCTACTAGCGACTAGCTTCTATAGAAGAAAGCCGCGTATACTAAGATCCTTTCCCTTATTAAAAGGGGAGTTTTTTTTTTTATACCCTATACTAAGGCTCCTTAGGAAGCCCGTTTAATAGTAAAGTAAGTACTTAAGTATAAAAAGGCTTAAGGAATTATAACTAAGTATAAGGCTAGAGTTATTATAAAAGGCTTTTTATAAGTATATAAATAAAACTTTTATAATATATATGTATTTATATTAAAAACAGTATTATAAAGAATCCTTTTTATTTATACCTAGTAAAAAAGTTACGTAGTACGTTAATAAAACTTTATTAAGGCCTACTTTAATAGTAACTTTAATAAAAATATTTATATATTACTATTTAAGCTCCTAAAAGACTTCTTTACAAATACTTAATTTAAATACTATATAGTAGCTATTAATTATAATACCTTATAAAATTAAGTAATCCTTCTATATAAGACTTTATATAAACTTTATTAGGGTAAAAGGTAGTAGTAAGTTAAGCTATAAAAGGTTCTAGGGATATATAGCTTTAAGCAACTTACTTTAAATATAACTATATACTATAACCCTAATAAAAAGGTCTTTATAGTAACCTACATTAATAATATAATCATTATAGACCCTAAAAAAGCAGTCTTTAGAGTATTTAAAAATATTAATAAGTATATTAAAATAGTAAATCTAGGAGTTCTTAAGTCCTTTTTTAGTATTAAGTTAGAGTTTTCCGCTATAGAAATAATAATTAACTAAGGCTTTTACTTTAAAAAGATTAATAAAGAATTTACTAAAAAAATAAAGTTAATAGATACCCTAGTTAAAACCGGGGCTTTTAATATTACTATACTAGTTAATAGGGCTATTAATCTAAAGCTTTAATCCTAGTACTACCGGCTAGTTAGTAAAAAAGGGTTTAGTGCTATAATAACTTAGTTAAACCTCTTATACAACTATAGTCTATAGAAAAGATTCTTCTATACACTATATTATTAATATTAAAAGTTAGTTACTTATATAGTATAATATATAAAGCGGTAGTTAAATCTATTTATTATTTATTTAGCTATTAAACAGAATAACAAAAATAACAACTTTAACTTTAAGAACTACTATAACAACAACTATACTAAGTATAAGTTAATATTAAAATTTACTATAAAGTAAATATTCTTTATAACTAGTAGTTTAGTATTATAGAAATTCTTTTATTAAGTAATAGTAACTAAGTTATTAATAAAAACTAAGTATTATATAGCCTTAGTTATAGTCTTAAAAGTAGTATAAATATAGAACTTCTTTTTAAAGTTTAAAAAAGACCTCCTAGGGCCAATCTAAATAAGAGTTAATAATACTAGTACTATTACTTTAATAAAGAGTAAGAATAGGGATAATTAGACCCGTTATATCTAGGTTTATAATTACTTTACTAAAGAGGTAGTAAATTATAAAAAGGTTAGGTTTAAGTATATTTATACTAATAAAAATATTATAGACTTATTTACTAAGCTACTTAAAAGACCCATTTTTAAGTACTTAAAAACTAAACTAGGCTTTAAAAGTACTAATAAGTAATATAGATTTAAATAGCTTTAAGTTAAAGAGGAGTATAACGATATATTTAGTAAGTAGCTAGGTATGTACGTAAGTAGTATAGGTATATAAGACGTAGCTTATTAAAAGTGGCTCTAAATAACAAAAACGGAATATATAAATTACTAGGGTTTTATACCTTAAGGGATTTTTTTCTATTTAAATAAAGAGTTAGACCCTTTATAAGGGCACCTATAGATTTAATTACGCATAGTTAATCTATTATATCTATACCTTGTTAAATTAGTATTAAGACCCCTTATTATTATAATTTTGAATTTTATATATAAGATTTAGCCACTAAGCAAGCCAAGAGTTACGCTCTAAGAGTCACCTTTCTATACAAACTTAGGGGGCCATCATGGTTCCAACAGTTACCAGCCCCTTGAATTATCTTACAGTGGGAACAAACAAACCAGCTTTGAGTTCTATCAAGGTGGCTAATAAGCCGGGGTACCGTTAAGGCATAGATCTAAATAGGCCGCTTCCCACCAAACACAGTGGCCAACACTTCGCCACATTCCTACAAAAGTCCTCTTTACCTCCCCAAATTCTTCGCACTCTCGCTCTCTTCATCAGATCGACTTAAGCTAACTACCTAGCACTACTATTCAACCCAAGGTCAGCTTCCTACTCAGAGGACAGGCACTACAAGGCCCATTCCCATATTTTGCAACAAATAACCCAGAGCTCTTGCTCTTCGTTGTTGTCCGTCATCGTCTTCATCCGTCATTTCTATTCTTTTCAGCTTTATTCAAAATGTCGTCGTTGAACGTCTGCTTTCCTACAACTACTCCTCCGGTCATTCGCCCAGGAACGATCGTTGTTGCCGCAACGGCCCCGAGCATCGCAGCGGGTCTTGCTGTCAGCGATGAATCGTATCTTTCCGACTTCTACGCTTTCAACTACCTCCTTGAAGGTGTTGCAGGCAAGCAGGTGTGGCTCAGTACGACGGTAAGTGTCTCTGCCTTTAGTTTGTTTCCCCCTATGTTGAAGAGGACTTCGACGGGGATGTTACCGCAGTTGCCCAGGTGCTGACGTGTCCGCCTTCTACAGAATCCTGTAGGGCTGATTCAATCCGCCCCTCCTCACACTGACCGTTGGCTGCACGGGGATCCCTCCCGGGGCCGAAAGGTCGTGTTGAGCAAAGAGCTTCTGGACGCCAACGTATTCACGCCCGTCACAGTCGTGCCTGCTTCTCAGTTGATCGACAGATTTCTCCAGGAAGTCGAGGCTGCGTCACAGCAGGCGGTGCAGAACGATGCACCTGTTCTTGTTCTAGTATTCTGCCGTGGAATAGGCAACTGGGAATTTCTGCTCGACGCCGACGACAGGAGCAAGCGCCTCTCGGTCGCTCGACTGCACGGAGCTCTCGCAAACAACTGTCAGGCCACCCTCTACTCGAGTGCTTCTCACTCTGCCGGTTGGATTGTCAGAAACTTGTCCAAGCCGGAGAATTCGGTCTCGAAAAGCACCACGCCGAATGCCGTGGATCTGGAGTCAATTTGCAATGTCTGGAAGGAATCGCCCTCCATCGGCCGCATCTGCGGGTCGATATTCTCCGACGTCGTCACTGAGACGCTGATTTCGTCCACGAGTCCCCTACTCGAAGATGGTGACGGCGATCTGTACGTTGACAAAGAGGAAGAAGAGCAGTTGGCACCTTACTCTGCCTTCTGCCACTCAATTCTCAACGTTTGCTCAAGCCGAGTCACTGGACTCACATTCAGCCGCCAGGATGACCAATGGGATTGGAGCTGGACCGAGCGCACTGGGGTCCCCCTCGAATACTTCAAGGAACGGTGGGATGCGTTGCCAGTATGCCCCGTTCCATACGACGGGGCCAAGCCTTTCGTCGTTCGTCGACATCCTTCTTATCTTGATCCCGAGTCGAGTCTGATCCACAACCAGACCGACAATGAGGTCGCGGCTATGGCCCAGACATTCCTGCTCACGTGTCCGGAGAGCTGGAACAGTGGTTGGGGTCCACTTTCGAGCGGCTGTCTTGGGGCATTCATCGACAAACGCGATTTCCCCCCCTGCCCTGAAGTGGACATTGCTGAGATGATGGCTTTCAGGTGGGAGGCGAGCATGACTGCCGACTACCTGGTAGGCCTGTTCGGACTAAGGGCACCCAACGACGAAACGTGCCTCATGTGGAACAGGTTCAAGTGGCTGGCTAGCGCTAGACGGAGTTCAGTTTCAAACTACGAGGAAATTTATAGCGCGGTCTGGAGCGCTCTGGTGAGGGGCGCCGAGGACGTTCAGCCATCTGACCTCCAAGGGCCCTCGTTCGTCCGTTTTTGCGAATACCTCGCTACGGCTGTAGCAGCTTCAGATCTTGGAAGGGACGGGGCGATGAAAGTGGCCCGGCAAATGGTCGAGCTCCTGAATTCCGTCAGCGAGTTCACGAAACGCCGGAATTTGAACGCCGTTATTCGCAACGAATCGGTGATCCAAACGGGCCGCGACCTGTTCCAGGTGCTTGGAAGGAAGTTTCGTCTTCCCTAAGGTTATCGTCTTCTATTGTTCCTTTTTCCCTTGGATAACTCGTGGATCAGTCGACTGAGCGGGATGGCGGGCACTCACGCAGGGGACGGACGACGACAGAGGGGACGGACGATGACAGAGGAAACAGACACTATTGTCTCTAGTAGTCTACTTAAACCTAGAACACAATAAGTTTATATAGAAAGACGTCTAATAGTAATAGACTAGTATTCTGAGGACTTGGCGCCACGATTACTCAGCTTGGCGGTGAGACGCAGTGCATGAGTTCAAATATCCTTTTGTCCCATACTACATACAGACTTCTTTGTTTCCCATATGCGATCACTCTGGCTCGCAGATCAAGCAGGCTACTCTCATTGGGTAAGAGATTGAAACCCCTGTACCGGGTGGCCATCCATGCGGTTGTACGTACGTATTCAGATTCCAAGCCGCTAACCAAGACCATACGAGGTACAGCTCCGGTGTGTCTTAAACCCGGAAACCCCGCCCTTGCCCCGGGAAAGCAACGTCATTCCTACTTCCATGACCTCCCTCCCGACCGAACTCACTCTCGAGGACTCGAAACTATTCCAGAGTCAAAGTTTGGACAGCAAATACAACAGAACCATAGCGGATACTTCAACTACTCAAGCCGCACCTCGGTCGGCATCTCCTCCCGGCGCAAAGACGGTGACGGCCGCGGCTCCCCCGACGGAGCCGGAGACCCAAGAGGCTCCGCAGCTGGAAGCCGACGACGAGGCATACGTCCGTTTTCCACCAGAGATTCATGTGCAACTTATCAGTTGTTAATGTTTCTGTGCTCGCAGGAAACTAAAGATGGCGCCTCCATCGACGAGCGGCTGTATAGCCTTCTTCCCCATTTGCCGTTTTGGTTTTGGCTCGATCACGACTCACTATAATTAGCTCGAACTACTCTACATCAGTCACTTCGAGTGTGGTTAACTATCCAGTCGAGTACAGACGTCGTTACTATGCGTATCGCCCAGGATAAGAGTTTCTATTAGTTTACTTATAGGGTAAATTAATCGAACCGTACGGTATCAAAAGTGAGGGTAAAAGATCGATGTATTTAGAAGATTTAGGGTGGGCCATAGGCTAGTATAGATATTAGAGCTGACCCCGGGGAGGTACGTGACCCCTAGAGGATTAGCTCTACTAAGCGCTAGTAGGGTACTTAGGCCACAGCGCCGCTATAGTAGTTAATGGCGTAGTAGCTATTATAATACTAGCACTTTTTACTTTATAGCCTAAGGCCCTAAATTAAAAGAATAATTATAATTATAAAGAGGGCGGTAATTAATGTAAATTAATAAATTACTATTTATTTTAAAATAATAAGAAATTTAAAAAAACCCTATAAGTATTAAGCCCCTTATTTCTAATAAGCTCTAAGGCCGCTAGTATACTTAGGGGACGTATAGCTAGTTAATATAGCCTCTGCGTTGTTTTTAGTATTACTATATACTTATATACCTATATTCCTTTTATCTTCTTTATAATTTATAATATCTTTACTACTTACTATACCTTTTTTACTCCCTTTTATTACCTATCTTTTTATTTTAATTTTTACTTTATTCTTAAAGATAAAGCACTTAAGGGCTTAATTTAAAGAGGCTTTTATAAAGCCGTTAGTAAGGTTATTATTACTAGTAATTTAGTAGATATTATTAATTTTACGTTTTTTATAAAACTACTTTAGAGTTATAACGTTAATTATTAAGTACTTTTTTTTAGTAGTACTAAGTTTAATAAAGTACTTATATAGTAAGTATAAGTTTATATATACTATAGTTAAGATTTAGAAAAGTTTAAAATAGTTAGTTATAATTTTAAGTATTTTAGTAATTAATAGTATTATATTAATACTAGCTGTTATACTATAAATTTTAGAAGTAAGTATACTACGGGTAACTTACTTACTTTTTATTAAGCTATAGTAAATAATATTACTATAGACTTTAAAAGTATTATTAGTAAGGTAGAACTTATTATTAAGGATAATAATAAAGTTAAGTTATAAAGAGAGGTTTGTATTGTTAGTAAAAGATCCGTTTATAAAAATAAAAAGCTTATTAATAGTAAGGTTAAAAGGGATATACATAAGGCTATACTACTAGTTATTAATTTACTACTAGAGTTACTTATTTAGGGCTCTAATATTATTGTTTATAGGCTTTTAGTATTAAGTAATAACTAAAAAGTTATATAATACTTTTAGTTAGTAGATTAAAGTAATATAAGTACTATAAGTACATTACTAAATGTATTATACTTTTTAATTATTACTAGTAGTTATAATAATAAGCTTTTTACCCTAGCCCTTTTAGTAAAATACTAAATTATCTCTTTTAAGGGATAGAATACTACTATTAAATATAAAGGAATTATTAGTAGTTAAAAAGGATTTTAGTTTAGTTATAAGGTTTGTTTTTAAAAGTTAATTCTTTTTTTAGGTTAAAAAATTAATAGTTAAGAGTCTTAATGTATTATTAGTTTATATACTAATAAAGGTAAATTTATTATTTTTAATTAATAAAATTAAAAAGTATAGGTTGTATATAGATATAACTATCTTAAGCTTTTTTTAATAGTAGTAGTTATATATTACTTATTAATAGGTACTAGCCTTTATAATTCTATAAAGTAGTTTCTTAATAACTATAATAGTATTATTAAAGTACTAATATTTAATTTACTTAGAGAACTGCGTAAGGATTATATAGTTAAGTGTAGTTTTTAACTGTGTATAAGTTTATATAATATCTCGTAGTTAGAGAGTTATTCTGTTATGGATTAGGGACGGGGTAAGAATAAGGATTAGTTATTAACTAGTTTATTAAATTATTAGGGACTAAGTAAGGATTTTAGTTTTTTTATTATTAGTATAACTTTAGATTACTAACTGCGACTTTTTATAAGGCTTGTTAGTTATTTTTTTTTAATTTTATTAATAATATAGAATTTAAATACTTAGAGTTTAGTATATACTTGTGGGTTATAGGGAATAATATTAAAAATATTATAGTTTTAGAGTACTATAATTTTTTACTTTATTAATAACTAAAACGGTTTACTAGGAGTAGTAATTAATTCCTTATTACAGAGCTTAATTATAAGGGTAAGGTTAGTTTTTTTTTTAGTTAAGATATACGTAGTAGCTATGTTTTTATAGGGGTAGCTGTAGTACTTTTTAGGAGGCTTTAGTTAGTCTTTAGCTAGAGAGGAATTAGAGTTAATAATAATTTTATTAAGAATCTTTTTATACAGTTTAGTTTTATTAAATAGCTTCTTAGTATTATTAGCCCTATTGTTCTAGGGTGTTTTTGGGAGTAGAGGAATAATAAAATCTTTTTTATTAATATTATTATAAAAGGGTTTAATAATAGTTAATTTAAAAGAGTATAGGCTTTGTAGGAGCTTAAGGATACAGGTCTTGCTATTGCTTAAAAGGAGGCAGTATAGGCCTTATTAGTTACCTTTTTTATACTATACTCTAACTATAAATTAGAGTAAAAGAGTTATTGTTAGTATAGTATCTAGGCTATTATGTATTCTAAGGGTATTCTAAACCTATTATTTAGTATAGTAGCGGTAGATTTCTTTAAAGGCCTTATAGATTATAGTAACTCTTTAAATAAACTTTAAAAACGGTAGGGAGTTGTTGTTAATCTTTAGATATACTCCGAAAATAAAGAAGGTTAGTATAAAGCTATTAGGACTAGTAGTATTATTTATAGCTTTAATAGTAGCTTAAAGGTACGCGTTATTATTTATTTTAGGATTTTTAACTTAAAAGATATAAAAGACTTTATATAGTATAGTATAATACTACTTAACTTTATTAATTAAGTAATAGACTTTAATTAAGGTATTAATTAAGTTAATACTAAAGGACTTAGTATTACTATAGAAGTTTTTAGACTTAAAGTTAGTACTAAGATTTATAACAAGGTTATTTAGGGGCCCCTAGTATATATTTATTAAGTTATGTATAGATAGGTACGTATATTAATCGATGTATCTATGTGCCACTACGCGCGAATTTCGCCCCTATTACGCCCTGTGCCAGCCATCAGGGGCTCGGCCACTAGACCTTTTATTAATCTAAGCTAGCCCTTAGCTATTAACTTTTATAAGTAGCTAAAATCCACTCCTACGGTACTTAAAGCGGTGGGCTTAAATTTACGTAATTTAATATACCTCCCTAGTAAGGGCCTTTATAAGGCTCTTACTACTATATTAATAGTTAAAAGGCCTTTTAAATATATCGTCTTATTTACTCCTTTTAGTATATACTCTATAGCTTAATTACTTTTTTAACTACTCTATAGTTACTTAGTAATTAGTACTTTTTAAATACTTTCCTAAAGTAGCGTTTCTTTATTCTA
Organism: Colletotrichum magnum; assembly: GCA_022457145.1. Classification (NCBI taxonomy): domain Eukaryota; kingdom Fungi; phylum Ascomycota; class Sordariomycetes; order Glomerellales; family Glomerellaceae; genus Colletotrichum; species Colletotrichum magnum. Next base: position 17,442 of record JAJHHK010000439.1, read on the forward strand.
TTTAGTTTTTAAGTAGTCCTATTACCCTTATTAAACCTCTACCTCTACAGTAGAAAGAGTAGTACTGTTTTTAAAGTACTTAAGGCTTACGATCCTTTATTTTATTCCTTATTAGTAAAATTAAGTTCTTTAAGCCACTTACTTTTAAGCTTAGCCTTATAAAGTGCCTTAAGTTACTTAGTTTAGTTAATAAGATTTAGTTATTTAAGGAATACTTTAAAGTAGGTACTAGTAAGTAGCTTTATAAACCCATTAGCTATTAACTTTATTATAGGAGTATACTTAATAACAATACAGCCTTTTTAAGCCTTTTAACGTAACTAGTAGTTGTATATATTAATATAGTATAGTTTTATTTATAGTTAAATTATTTTTTTATTAATAAAGTAGATTATTTATTAATTATTATACTAAATCCGTATACTTAGTACTAGGGTAGCTAAAGTGGCTTTAAAGGTCTTCTTTTTAAAATCTACATAAAGGACTATTATTAACTAACTTATAAAAATCACTTCTTTTACTACTTATAAGAATATAAGTAGCTTAGTTTTTGTAATTAATATAGTAACTATATTCTATTTATTAACTTATTACTTAATTAATTTACTAAAGAGTTTAATTATAAAAGCTTAAGAGTTTTTATAATTTATTATATTATTAGTAAAGTTTATATTAGTTGTAACTATAAGGTTATTATTAGATTCTCCTTTTTTATAACTATATTTAAAGTATAAAGTATACTAGTAGACAAGGTAAACTATAGCTTATTTAGCTTCTTTAGTATACTTTAAGCTAGGGTTATAGTTAAAGTAGGTAAGACGGCTAGCTATAAGAGTAATATTAAGCTAGGCTATTATTACTAAGTATATTATAGAGTTAACGTTACTTTAATACTAGTTAGTCTTAGTGTACATTACTATCCCCTTATATAGAAGAAGCTTATTTAGTTAGAGTAGCGAGGTATATACTTTCTTTAATTTTATTAAGTATTACTAAAGTTATTTAGTAAATTTATTAATATATATAAATTATAAGAGTTATAAGTGCTTTATAGTGTAGTTATAGATGACTTTAATTCTTAGGAACTATTATAAGTTTTAACTGCCCTTAAGATAATACTATTTTTAAAGAGTACTAATAAGCTCTATAGCCTTATTATAGTATTTTAAGGGAAAGTAAAGTATATAGTTATTTATATAGAAGAAAAAGATTATACGCCTATGTATCTAGTAGTAGTTTTTACTAGTAACTTATTTAAGATTAAGTACTTATAAACCTATTTTAAAATAGTACTACTAAAAGAGAGGTAAATAATGTAATTTATAGAGCACTTTAATAAACTTAAGGATAGTGCCCTTCTTTTAGTAACTAGGGGGTATTTATATATAAATATCCTTATTAAGCTTAATACGAATAAACGTATTTATAGTATTATACTATAAAAGTTTAAAATTAAAGTAGTTAGTAATAGCTATTAGTGTTTAAAAGGATATACTAATAAGTATTAAGATATACGTTTCTTAATTATTTTAATACTACTAGTTACTATATATAATAAGTTAAGCTTTAATCTTAAAGAGTCTACTATACTTATTTAGCTTATATATATATACCTAGTAGTATTTAAGGATCTAAGTGCCTTTTATAGTGCCTATAGGTACCTCTTTTTATAAGTTTATTTCTAAATAGCTTTTAAAATAGGTCGCCTTAACTACTTATATAGCTGTAGTATACGGGTAAGTTAATACTTTTATGTAAGATATAGGTAGAGGTTAGAGATCTTTTTAAGGGGTACCCAGTACTAGTAAATCACTACGCGCTTTATATAGCTTCTTATACCTACTTAGTAAGGAGGTTTTGTTTCTCTAGGCGCCTATATCCTCTCTCTATAGCTAAAGATTACTATTAAAGCGTTTAATATTTACTATTTAAAATACCCCTAAAGTATATTAAATACTAGGGATCCCCTTTAATAGTTTATAAGTAGCTAGGGGGCTAGTTTAAAAGTAGTAATACTATAGAGTATTTTAATATAATAATAAGGTCCCTACTAGAAAGGCGGCTTTATAAGAGCTTTACTTTTAATAGGGCCTAGTAGGTACGTTGTAATAGGTCTACTTAGGGTCTTTTAGATTATTATAACTTAATACTACTCCTATATACCTCCCTAAATACTCTTCCTTATAAATAAGTACTTAAAAAAAGGTAGTTAGTAAGTTAGGTAGTATTAATATTAGTTTAAAGTAGGCTATTAAGTATAAATATTTACTAGGGGGAGCTTATTTTATAGTAGGGTCCTTAGGATTAGGATTTTTAAAAATCTTACTAGGGGCCTTTATAAAAGGTATAACTTTATTGTCTTTTTTACTTAGTAAAAGGGGTCTGTATAGAGTTTAATAGTTACTTTTGCCCTTATTAATAAAGTAGCTATAAACCTACGTAGTAATAGTATTAAGGTTAAGGTTTATAGTATCTTTAGTAAGGGCCTTTAGGTTACTATTAAATTATTAGGTTTTATTAAACGTTACGTTCTTTATAGTAACGACCTTCCTTTATAAGGGGATTTAAATTTAGTATTAATTTATTAAGGTATATTTTATAAGGAAGCCTAGGAGTACGTAGTTAGTAAGGTAGTTAAGGCGCTTTTTTTTAAACTAAGTAGCTACTATAAGGGTATATACTTTATAACTATATACTTATAAGTGTGTAAAACTTAGCTTTATAGTATTATTATCTTTAAGCTACTAGTAAAGTACTTTATATAAAGTCTTTTAACTAAGAGCTGCTTATAGTATATAGTTATAAAAATATACTATAGACTTATATATATTAGGCTATATTTTATAGGGGAGCTTACTACCTTCTTTTATAGTCCTTACTTTAGCTTTAATTATAGTACTAATATACTTAGTACTACTATTTTAATTTTAGGTATTTAAAGTTAATAGTTTAATAAAACGGCTTTATACTTAAAAAGTAGCTATTAGTCTTTTATATTTAGTAAGTTTTTTATTATACTTAAATACTAATATATTTATGTTATATTAAAGCTTTAGTATAGTAATAAACTTATTAAAGGTTTTAATAAGGGTATTAGTAGAGTAGTTAAAGAGGTAGTAATTCTATGAGTACTAGGTGATATAGTTAGTAAATACTAGTATAAATATAAACCTATTATATCCTTTTATATATAAGTAGAAGTTAAATATAATATACTTACTAGGACGGGTATACGCGTTACTCTTTTATAGTTTATGTTATATTATTCTTTTTACTTTATTAATACTATATACGTTATAGTAAGGGTAAAGGGCTTTATTATTATTAAATCTAAGGGCACTTATAGTAATTTAGATTCCTTTTATAGAGTTTATTAAGTAGTAGAGTAGCTTAGGGCTAGAGTAACTAAGTTACTAGTACTACGTCTCTTTATTACTTTTAAGAGGTTGTTATTAAGTAGAGTTATATTTATTTTATTAATATAGTATATAAGTATACTAAATAGCTTATATAAAGCTATAGCTACTTTATACTATTTTAGGGGTAAGTTTATTATACTTAAGTATATACTAGTTATATTTAACTTTAACAATACTAAGGGGGCTATAATTAAATTTATATAGTATTAACTAATACCTAGGGCGCTTATTTTACTAGTATCTTTATTTATATAGCTATTAGTAAAAAACAAGATTCGTTACTATAAATATATAAAGTACTATATTATAGAGGCGTATTATAAATCTTTTTTTATTAGTTTATATAATATTAATACTTATATTTTTATATACTTTAATTATAAGTAGCTTAAAGTCTACCTATAAGTAATTACTTATACTAGCTACTTAAAGCTTTATAAATAGCTATTTATTATAGAATACGTAGATTAATATACTAGAGTTAAAAAGGTAGAAGTCTTTAAGAGGGTAAGTTTATAAGCCTTTATAAAGAGTAGCTTAAAATACTACTAGTAGCTACTTAAAACTTTTAATATATTAACTATAGAATTATTTATTATAAAGATTTTTAATAAGTTTAATTAGTTAACTATTAGTTTTTAAGTACTTATTAGTATACTTTTAATAAGCTATATTGTAATACTATCCTTTAAATACTTTTTTAGGGAAAATATAATAATATAGGTTAAGTAAATAAGTAAGGTTATAAGTAGGGTAGATATTATATTATAAAGAACTTTAGTAATTACTTTACTTTAAGTAGGTACTTTATAAGTAGTTTTTATACTACTTATTTAACTTTAAGTAGTTTACTTAGTTAATAGTAAAGGCCCTAGGGGTATATTAAGATTTTTTAGTTAATTCTAGTAAGTTATTAATAGCTTTAGTAATTAATAAAATTATTTTTTTAAGTATAGCTATATACTATACTCTTAAGTACTTTAATTTAAAGCCTTAAATAAAGTTCTAAATTAGTAAGTACTTAAAAGCTTAGTATATATTAAGTAACTAGGATTTGTTTTTTAGGGCGGCTTTAAATAAAATAGCTTATCTTTTATATATCTTAGTAATTTATAAGTTAAACTACTTAATAGTAGCTACTTTTAAAGTAAGTTACTAGCTATAAGGGATTATAAGGTAGTTTTAAAGTACCTACTTTATATAGTTATATTAAAGAAACGTAGTTATATAAAAACGGCTTTTAAGATATAGTAGTTAGTTAACTAGTCCTTTATTTATATTATAGTACTAGTACTAAAGTTTAGTAAATATAGTTTTTTATATTTATATAACTAAGTTGTTTTTGTTTTTTTTATAGTTTTTATAGTAGTAGTTAATAGTTTTATAAATACTTTAAGTATTAGTATAGAGTTTAAAGTACTTAGTAAAAAGGTCTATAATACTTATAGTTTAGTAGGAGTTATTAGTATTATATAAAAGGGGAACGTCTTTAGGGATAGTAGCTAGGGGGCTAGATTCTATAGGTATTATAAAGTAAAGGCTTAGTAGTTTAGGTTTATAGTAAGTAAAGCTTTTTAAGTAGTTACTTAGGAGTAGCTTTAGTAGTAGTATTATACTATTAATTAATAGTTAGAAGTTTATATTTAGGTTAATAGTGTTTTAGAGATTAAGGGAGACCCTTTAGGTTTAAATAGTATTTTACTAAGGGATTTAATTCTTAGGGCCCGTAAGGAAGATTTTACTAATAACTAGATTAGTTATTATAGTAATATATTTATTTAAAAAGACTTATAGTAATTAATTAATTAAATATAGTAAAGGGGTTTTAGTATAAAACTTTTAATTATTAAGTTATGCGTAGATAGGTATATATATTAATTAATATATTTATATACTACTACGCGCGAATTTCGCCCCTATTACGCCCTGTACTAGCTATTAGGGGCTTAGTTACTAGACCTTTTATTAATCTAGGCTAGTATTACAACCCATTAGTTAACAGACCTCTAACAACAACCCCATAGGGGGCTTAGTAGTTAAATAAGCACATTAGCCTATATTAGTAAAAAACCCTATAGAACAGAAAAACTAAAATATAAGTCATATAACAATAAGTAAAACCAATATACAATAAGTAGTCCTAAAGTAGAACTAATAATACTAAGGGTAGTCTATAGTAATAAATTAATATACTTAACATTAGTTTTAAAAATAAAGGGATATATTTATAAAAAACAGAACTTATATATAAATAGAACTTAAGTACCCCTAAGTCCTACCTTTTATAGTTCTTTAGCTATTAACTTTATATTAATCTTTAAATACTTTTAACCCTTTAGTAGTAACTACTACAACCCTTTTATTAAATACTTAAACTAATTACTTAAGTACCTTAACCCTTAAAATCCCTTTAGTACCTATAGTACTATTATTAATATTAGACCTTAACTTCTATTAATATAAACCTTACTATTAAAAGACTAGCTATAATATTTTAATAGTTCCTATTTAGTAAGTTAACTTTTAATACTAATAAATAGTATTCTATAATATCTTTCTCTAGAACTACTAAAACCACCCTACCCTTATCTAAATCCTTAAGTAAATAAGTTCACAACCTTACTTAAAAACTTAAAAAATAACGTATAAAGGACAATAGAGAAACTAGTAATAATAATAATACTAAAGAACAACTCTAAAAAGCCTATAAGGATATTAGTAAAATCTAAAAGCTCTATAATAAAAATACTATAGAACTTTATAACTTTAAATAAATAATATAATAATTTAATAATAGACCTTAATATATTCTTAATATAAAAAACAAACTTAAGACCCTCTATACTACTACTAATATTATTACTACCCCTATCTAAAATAAATATAAGAAACTTAAACTTAACTTACTTATTACTTATAATAAAACCCCTAGTTAACTTAAAGGGTTTTTAATTTAAGTAAAAAACTATTAAAACTTCTATTATAGTAACTTCTAAAATAATACTAAATAAATTATCTATACTACTATATTCCTTTATAAATAGACTCTTTAGTAAATCAAACCCTTTTAAAAATAATTCCTTAAAGCTAAAACTCTAAATAACTATACCTTTAAAGTTAAGAATATCTTCTTAACCTTTAATAAGTTTAAATACACCTTTAAAACCCTATTCTAAAACCCTAACTAAAAATAATAAGTTAAGTACAACCTTACTATACTTAAATAAACTAAGTCCATAACCTACTATACTACTAAATTCTAATATATTAATATATAACTAAACCTTACTAAAGAATCTAGGATCTTTATATTTTACTAAGGCTTAAAGGATAAAGTTAAAAATAAACTTATTAAAATTAACTACCCTAAGGACTTCCTTTAGTATACTAAACTTATAATTAAAATTAATAACTATTTTTAAAAAAAATACTATAAAAAAAAAATAATAACTAAATACTAACTTTAGTAAAAAGTACTAATAGTAACTATAATAATTTTAGTACTATAACTAAGGATAATAGCCCTAGTAGAATAACTAGTATAAACAGAACAATAAATAATAAAGTACTACCTATAAATACTATATAGGCCCTATAAACCTTAGTACTATAAAATAATAAGACCCTAATAAAGGACGCACTTTTAAATACTATAACTATAATAAGCTAGAACATATAGCTAAAAATTATTAATAACCTAAAAAGCAGCAATAGTAGCCAGTACTAAAAGGCAAAYAACTTAATACTACTTTTAAAAAAAACTACACTAAACTCTTATAGATAGTATACTATAGTAATAAATATACTATTTATAAAAGCAGTAAGGAAAACACAGAATAGTACCCTAAAAATACTAAACGTTCTAAATATAACACTACTAATATCCTAAAAAAAACACTTATAGTCACCTATAAAGCACCTTATTAAAAGCTAAACTAAAAGGCTTAAAAGTAACTTAATAGTATAAACCTATAGTAGACAAACTATAACCTAACAATACCCAGTAATAAAGAAGTTAAATATAAAAATAAGTAAATTATTTAAAAACTTAATAAACTAATTAAAAAGCTATAGTATACTACTAACATAGAGCTTAATAAAAACTATATAGAGTATACCTAAATACTACTTACCTAAAGAAATAAAAGAATAGTAATACGTACTAACCTACCTAAACTTAAATAACTTAATATAAAAAACTCTAAAAAAGTAAAAAGAATTATAGCCTACTCTATAGTCTAGAAAACTAAACAAGAATCTAATACACCCTACAACTTAAATAAACCTCGTAACATTACTTAATAATATACTTAAAACAAAATTACTTAAAAGGCTTAACCTAATACCTAGAACTTAAATTCTAAAAAGAAACCTCTAATATAAAAAAAAGTACAAAGATACCTATTACACATCCCCCTAAATAACAACTAATAACACATTATTTTTTATAAAACTAACCCTATTAAAAAAACAAAAAAGTAGCTATTTAAGTATATACTAAAAAACTATAAATAGTTAAATATACTATATAAAAAGTACTATAACGTATTCTAGTTATAATACCTTAAGAACAAATACTAAATCTATTTTATAAAAAAACTTAACTTATAATTTTTTCTTTATTAAAAAAAAAAGCACTATATAAAAACATCTACCTTATAAAAAAGCTCTATATATAAATTATTTAAGAATTTAAAAAAACTAAAAAAGTAGTTTTTAAACCTAACCCCAACTTTCTAATAAAATACTTATATAATAATAATATAAATTAACAAAACTACCATATTAACTAATATTAAGTCTACTATATTATAAAAACAAAGACCCTTAAAAAAAAGCAGCTTTAAAAAAAAAAAAAAACTAGCTTTATACTACTAGTTTTTAATATTAAAAACACTCTTTAAAAAAGAAAAGTAGTTAAGTACCCTAATAATAATAGAATATATATAAAACAGAGACTTAAGTAGTTAAAAAACTAGACTTACCTACTATAGAAGGATCACAATAGGTAATTATAATAAAATCTATTAACTTAACTATAAAACTAAATAAAAATAATAAACACCTTTACTTTAACTTAATAGTAAATAAAATATAAATTAAAACCCTAATTAATAGTAGTACTTAAAGTAACTTTATATCRCTATAAGTTATWWATAACTTATAGCTACTATAAAATAAAAAAAAGAATCCCTATACACTTTATAACGTAAAAAAAAAAGGAGTATAGTACAGTAAAAGTATTATTAATAAAGAAACTATACCCCTTACTTTAAACTACTATAACTAGAAAATATACTACCGCCTTAATATTATAAATATAAAATACTAGAACATTATACTAAAACTACTATAATTACACAACAAAAACCCATAAATAGAATAAAAGAATTACTACCTCTATTAGAACTATAAAAAGAGTTTAGTTACTAAAGGACACAATTAACTACTAGCTTTAAATAAACCTTAATAAAAGAAAAAGCTAATAATACACACATCACAATACATTACTTACCTAAAGGTTAAGGAAGTAGTTGCTAAGCTGTTGCGTATAAAAGACTTTACTATAATATAGGGAGAATTAATTTTAAATAAAGATTAACTTTTATTTATTTTAAAAAAATATAAAGTATATAAAAAGCTATTTACTCTAATACTAAAAACAGACCTACTAGAGTATAGTACCTTTAATTATAAAATCCCTATTAAAAAGAGATAAATACTAGTATTTAATAGAGTTTATTAGTTAAACTAATAAAAACTAAAAGTACTTAATAAATATATTAACAAACACTTAACTAAGGACTATATTAGGGAATTAATATCCCTAATAAAATATCTAATCCTATTTATACTAAAAAAGAATAATAAACTATAACTTTATATTAACTACTAACAACTTAATAATATTACTATTWAAAACTAATACTTACTACTACTTATCTTAAAACTATAAAACCTACTCTATAAAGCTAACTAATTTACAGCCCTTAATCTTAAAAAGGCCTATAACTTAATTAGAATTAAAAAAAAAGAAAAATAAAAAACTATATTCTACTCTTATAGAGGTTATTTTAAGTACTTTATAATACCCTTTAAACTTACTAACACCCCTATAATATTTTAAAATATAATTAACTACGTCCTATAAAAAAAACTTAATATTTTTATAATTATATATTTTAATAATATCTTTATTTTTTTAAAAACCTTTAAAAAACACAAGTAATACGTATATTAAGTACTCTAAAAGCTCTAAAAAACTAAACTCCTTATTAAACTAAAAAAAAGCGAGTTTTATACTTAAAAAGTAAACTACCTTAGATTTACTATTATATCTAGAATTATTAAAATATTAAATAAGAAAATTACTGTAATTAAAGACTAGCTAATACCCTAGAACGTTAAGGATATTTAATTATTCCTTAAATTTATTAACTTTTACTAATAATTCCTTAAAAGATACTTTAAAAATATTGGAGCCCTAACTAACCTTACTAAAAAAAATATTAAATAGAAATAAATAAATAAACAATAAACTATATTTAAGAAAATTAAAAACTAAGTTCTTAATAAACCTATACTTATAATACTTAACCTAAACTTACTATTTAAAATTAAAACTAATACTTTAAACTATACTATTAAAAAACAACTTAAAT
>JAJHHK010000440.1:0-27519 GCA_022457145.1 Colletotrichum magnum
TTTATTAAGGTCTTTAGATATAGTAAAGTATATAAGGTTTTTATAATCTGTATATACTATAACTTTATAGTTAGTTCTTAAAAAGTATAGTTTTTATTCTTTAAATACTTTAATAATTATTATAAGTTTTTTATTGTAAATTTAGTAGTTAAGTTTTAGTCTATTAAGTTTTTTTAAGTAAAAAGTATATAGATATAGTTGTCCTTTTTTATTATATTAATTAAGTTATTTACTAATAGTATAGTTTAAGGTATTAGTTTTTATTTTAAATAGTAAGTTAGGGTTAGGTATTATAAGTACGGGTTTACTAAAAACTTAGTCTTTAATTTTTTAAAATACAGTTTTTTATTTATTTATCTAAATCTATTTAGCGTTTTTTTTAGTAAGGTTAATTAGAGTTCTGATATTTTTTAAATATTTATTAAAAAATTGTTAGTAGAAGTTAATAAATCTAAAAAAAGACTAAATATCCTTAACGTTTTAAAGCATCGGCTAGTCCTTAACTATAGTAATTTTTTTATTTAATATTTTAATAATTCTAAGTATAATAATAAATCTAAAGTAGTCTACCTTTTAAGTATAGAACTTACTTTTTTTTAGTTTAATAAGGAGTTTAGTTTTTTAGAGTTTTTAAAGTACTTAATATATGTATTATTTATATTCTTTAAGGGTTTTTAAAAAAATAAGGATGTTGTTAAGGTATATAATTATAAAGATATTAAGTTTCTTTTATAGGATATAGTTAATTATATTTTAAAATATTATAAGGGCGTTAGTAAGATTAAAGAGCATTATAAAGTACTCAAAATATCCTTTATAAGAGTAAAATACAGTCTTTTACTCTTCCCCTTTTTTAATCTTAATTAAGTTATAAACTCTTTTAAAGTTTAAAACTATAAATTAGTTAATTTTATAGAGTAGGTTTTATAGTTCTAAAATAAGTAGTAGTAGGTATTAGTTCTTAATAGTAATATTATTAAGTTATTAGTAATTAATATAAAGTTATAGTTTACTGTTCTTCTTTAGTATAAATAGAATTAAGTATTTTATTAGTAATATTAATTCTTTAATATAACCCTTAATTAAATATTTATTAATATATTTATTAAATACTTTTATTTCTTATTAGTTTAGCTAGTAAACTCTATTAAATACTAGTATGTATCCCTCTTTAATAGGGATTTTATAGTTAAAAGTACTATACTTTAGTAGGTCTATTTTTAGTATTAGGGTAAATAGCTTTTTATATACTCTGTATTTTTTTAAAATAAATAAAARTTAATTTTTATTTATAATTAGTTCTTTTTGTATTATAGTAAGGTCTTTTATATACAACGGCCTAGTAACTACTTCCTTAACCTTTAAGTAAGTAATATATTATAATATATATATTATTAGTATTTTATAATAAAGTTTATTTAAAACTAGTAGTTAACTATATCCTTTCATAACTAAACTCTTTTTATAGTCCTAATAAAAGTAGTAATCCTTTTATTCTATTTATAGGTTTTTATTATATAGCTATAGTAGTTTTAAAATAACGTTTTAGTATTTTATATCTATAATATTAAAGTAATAGTATATTTTTTAGTTATAGTAGTTTAAAGTAAGGGGTATAGTCTCTTTATTAACAATACCTCCACTATACTATACTCCTTTTCTTTTTATATTATAAAGTATATAGAAGTTCTTTTTTTTATTTTATAGTAGTTATAAGTTATTTATAACTCATAGTAATATAAAGTTACTTTAGGCGCTACTATTAATTAGGGCTTAAACTTATATTTTATTTACTATTAGGTTAAAGTAAAGGTATTTATTATTTTTATTTATTTTTATAACTAAGCTAATAAATTTTATTATAATTACCTATTATAATTCTACTACAGTAGGCGAGTCTAGTTTTTTAATTACTTAAGCTTCTATTCTATATATATTTCGTTATTATTAAAGTACTTAACTACTCTTCTTTTTTTAAAAGTATCTTTAATATTAAGAACTAGTAGTATAAAGTTAGTTCCCTTTTTTTTTAGAATTACTTTTTTTTTAAAGTTTTTACCTTTATAATATAATAAACCTAGTACTAGTTAATATAGTAGTTTTATTAATTTATATTATTATTGTATAAGTATTTTATTAAAAAATTAGAATTAAGTTTAAAAACTACTTTTTTAGTTCCTTTAAATTCTTAAATAATCTATATATAGAGTTTTTTTATAAAGTAAATATTTTTATATAGTACTTCTTTTTTTTAGTAAAAAAAGAATTATAAATTAAGTTTTTTTAGAAAGTATATTTAATATTTGTCCTTAAAGTACTATAACTAAAAAATATTATAGTATTTTTTATATAGTATATTTAACTATTTATAGTTTTTTAGTATATACTTAAGTAGCTATTTTTTCATTTTTTTAATAGAATTAGTTTTATAAAAAATAATATATTATTAGTTATTATTTAGGGGAATATATAGTAAGTATTTTTATACTTTTTTTTATATTAAAAGTTCTTTTTTAGAATTTAAGTTTTAAGTATTAAGTTAGGCCCTTTAAGTAATTTTATTTTAAGTACGTTATTAAGTAACGTTATAAGGTTCGTTTAAGGTATAGAGTATATTAGACTTTTATTTAATTTCTTAAGCTCTAAAATAAACTATAATCCTTTTTACTCTTTTAGTATTTTTTATATTAAGTTATTTAAGTTCGGGTAGGTTAGTATATACTACTATTCTTTTATTCTATTAAGTAAGTAATATTTAGATATACTCTATATAATCCTCCTTAGGTTTTATATTAGTAGTATATTATAGTCCTTTAATTAACTTATTAAACTTTTAAATAATTTACTTATTTTTATACTTAACTTCTTTATTACTAAGTATTATTAAGTTATAGTATACTTATTATAGACTTATACTATTAAGTTATTTTTAAGCTTTTTATTTTAACTTTTAGTAAAGTACTTTATAAGTAACTATAAGTATTCTTTTAAAAAAGTTAATAATATTATAACTAGAATAACTAGTATTCTTAAGGTACTATCTAGTGTTTTCTTTACTACTTTTATAAATAGTATATTTATTACTATAATATACTATTTATAAGAATTTAGTATAGTTTTTTTTAAAAATAGTATTAAGTTATTTACTTTCTAGTACTAGTTACTATTACTACTTCTTAAGTTAGTAGTAGTTTTTAACTATATATTCTATTTTATTATAATTATAGTACTTAAAAGTACGTTCCTTATTAGTTTTTTATTATTTAGTAGTACTAAAATCTATAAAGCCTATATAGTATCTATAAGTAGTACTTTACTAGTTATTATTTTATCTTTACTAGTTATTCTACTAAAACTACTATTTTTAATTATAGTACTAAAATTATTAGAGTTACTATTAGTACTTTTTACTAAAGTTAATATTAAGTTATTATTTTCCTTTTTTATAGTATCTTTTTTAAAAATAGTTATTAATTTTAATTATAAGTTTAATATACTAAAGAAAGTCTTTAGAATAGTTAATTTTAATAAGTTTATTCTTAACTTTATCCTTTAAACTTTAGTAAAATATAAAAATTCTAAATTCTTTAGTAAAGTTTAATTAAGTACTAATATATTAGAATTTAACAGTATAGTAAGTTATAGACTTAGTTTACTAAAGCGTAGTAAAATTATACTTAGTTTATTATTTTTAGTTAGGGTTTTAGAATAGAGTTTAAAAAGTATATTTAAATCTTTTAAAAGTTAAAAAWATWTTTTTAACTTTTAAAGTATAGTTATTTAAGGTTTTAGTTTTAAAAAATTATTCTTAAAAGGGTTCAATCTACTAAAAAGCGCACTTTTAAAAAAACATAGTAGTATAAATAACTTATTTAGTATTATTTTTAAAGCTATTATAGTAAAAGTTTTAATAGTTTTTAACTTAAATTAAAAATCCTTTAAGTTATCTAGGGGTTTTATTATAAATAACAAGTAAGTTTAGTTTAAGTTTTTTATAACTATTATAAATAGGTGTTTTAATAATATTAGTAGTAGTATAAAGGGTTTTATTTTAATTTTTAACTTTTTAAGTACATTTATTAACTTATTAAACAGCTTATTAAAGTTCTTCTATAGTACTAGAATTTTTATTAAATAGCTTTTAAAGTTACTTAATATTATAATAAGCCTATTTAAACTACTTATTAGTATTATTATTACTAAACTTATTTTTATTATTTTTTATACATTATTTTCTTAGTTTTTAAGTAAAGTTACGGACCTACTTATTAAAGGATTTAAATAAAGTAGGAGTTACTTTAAGTATTTTAACTAAAAATATTATAGAATACTATTTAATTAGTATTAAAAGTTAATTTACTAAATAAAAGTTATTAAAATATTATAATTAGCTTTTTAATAATAAGGTTTATATTAATAAAAGTTAAAGTTTAATACTAATAATAGTACTTATAAGTACTAAAGGGATCTTAAGAGTTAAAGTATTTAAGTAATTAATTTAAGTATTTAATAAGAGGGTTATAGTAGTTACTACTAAAAAGTTAAAAGTATCTAAAAATTAATACAAAGTTAATAACTAAAAAACTATAAAAAAAAAACTTAAAAGTACTTAAGTTCTATTTATATATAAGTTCTATTCCTTTATTTATACTATAGTAGTAAGTACAATACCAGTTAAGTAAGTACTTAGTAATTACTAGTAAGTACTTAGTAATTACTATTAAGCACTTAGTCTTAGTTATAGCCGCTTAGTACTTTATCTTATTTATATATAACCTATATTATAGTTCTTTCTTTTCTAAAAAGTTATCCTATATTTTATATTAGTTATATTTTTTATTATCTTTTTAACCACTAATCCCCTATAAATAGAGTCTACTACTATTTATAACTAATAGGTTATAATAAATAACTAAGTTTAACTTTATCTCTATTAATAGTAAAGTTTATTTATTCTATAGTAGAGAGTATAATATATTTGTATTAATATATATAAATAATAACGCAATTGCCTTACTTAGTAAAGCTATTATTAAGATAGTTTATAAAAAGCTTAAAATAGTATACCCTTTTAAAAAGCTTAGTAAAGTTATTAATTTTTTAAGTTTTTAAATTACCTATAACTATAAAGTAAAGAAGATCTTCCTAAACTAAGTTAAGTATATTAATAGTATCCTTTAATAGTTTAGATATACTAATTTTAACTCTATTAAAACCCCTCTACCTATAACTAAACAACTCCCTATATAATAAAATACTACTAAGTATTTTAAAGAAAATAAAAAGGTTTATAATAAAAAAACGGGATTTATTAATTAAATAGTAACTAGTATTTAGCTGGATATCTCTTTTTTTATTAAAAAACTCTATTAAGTAAATAACGGTCTATTAAAAGCCCACTAGATAGTTATTAAGTATCTTTTTTAATACCTTAAGGGTACAAAGTAGCTTAGGTTAGTTTTTAGTAGTTTAGATCCCTTCTATAATAAGGTACTATATACTATAGCGGACGCGTCCTTTACTAATAACTACTTATTTTATATCTTAACTAATAACTATATAGTTTTCTTTAGTAGTACTCCTATTACTTAAAAGTTAAAGTAATAGTCTATAGTTACTCTAAGCTCTATAGAGGCAGAGTTTATTAACCTAACCCCTATAGGCATTACCCTTAAATAAATTTAACGCTATATTAAGTAGCTCTTTAGCTAAGAAATTAATACTCCTATAATCCTATTTATAAATAGTACTAATACTTATATAAATACTATAAATCCTTTTAATAAGGCCTAAACGCGCTACATTAACGTCTAGTATAAGTAGATTATTTAAAAGGTTAACTAAAAAAAAAGTATTAAGCTTTACTTTATTTATAGTACCAAAATACCGGCTAATAGTTTTACTAAGGCGCTAAATACTACTAAGTAGAAGGATTTTATTAGAATATTAGGCATAACGAACGGATTAAATTAATTACTTTAAAGGGAAGGTATTTAGGCTATAGAGTATAGATTTTCTAAAGAATTAAGTTAATTAAAGGCTATAGGCCCTATAAAAGTTACGTACTTTTAATTATTTTTAAAAACTCCTTAGTTTTAAGAGATTTAAAGCCTTATAAGGATTTTAGCTATTTATACGTATTTTTGCCCTAAGTGGCCTAAGGGGGGGTGTTAAGGCACACAGCCCTACTAGTATTACGTAACGTTAGATAGTGGCCTGTACCCAGTAGGCAGTCCTCCTAGAGTACTTAGGCCTATAGATCTTTCGATCTACTATAGCTAGCTTCTTCTTAGCCACATCTACTCTAATTACTACTTTTGTAGTGCCTCGTTGATCCTCTATATATAAGACGTACATAATCTAACAACTATACTTAAAATCAATTTATGTCTTAACAAGCTTCAGCCTCATTAACATATTTGATTGTAACTGATACTATATACAGAAACGTGTCCACAAGCGTATGATAAAAGGTCTGAATATGGCCACGTGAATCGACTTCATGAGACCCGATCGTTAAAGACCTCTTCCTGTAAGTAGGAAAAGTACGTATCTCTTATTCGTCGTCTCCGGAGTCCCGATACGTACTCCGGGTGGGGCCGAGATATCCTCCGGTTGGACGGCAGAGAGGTGAGGCTGACCCGAATTATCGAGCCGCATCCACCATCCACCTCAGCACTCCATCCTCTCCAGCACCTCGCTGTCTGGCCTCTGCCACGGGAACCTCTCCTCGAGCGAGCGCACCAGCTTCTCGTGGTGCTCCGACCTGGGCTTCACGCACGTCTCGAACGGCGCCAGGTGGCTCAGCGCGCCGTTCAGGTGCTCGACCCTCGGCTCGACCTCGACCCCGTCGACGACCTTCTTGCTGATGCTGAACGCGGCCAGCGTCTGCGCAAAGTTGACAAACAGCGAGTTCTGCGCCAGGATCTTGCCCGCGCACACCCTTCTCCCGAACCCGAACACGAACCGCCGCGGGTCCGGCTCCGGCTCGTGCGTCGCCGTCCGGATGTGCCGCTCCGGCCGGAACGCGTCCGGGTCCGGGTACGTCGCCGGGTCGTGCGTGAACCACCACAGGTTGGCGAACATGATGGCGTCCTTGGGGATGCGGTACCCCGCGTACGTCGTCTCCTCCGGGGAGGTGTGCGGGAGGCAGATGGGGATGACGCTGTGCCAGCGCAGGGACTCCTTGACCACGGCCTCGACGTAGGGGAGGTTCCGGCGGTCGTCGAGCGTCGGGAGGCGGTCGCGCCCGACGACGCGGTCGATTTCTTCCTGGGCTTTGGCTTGGACCTCGGGGTTGAGCGTCATGGCGAGGAAGAAGGCGCCGACGGACGAGACGGTCTAAAAGAATACGTCAGGATCTACTCCGAAGAAGCCTCTGAGTGGGAGAAAACCTACCGTGTCCGCACCGCCGCTGTAGAGGGACTGCGCCGCCCACTTGTTGCTGTGCTCCTCCTCGGGCGTGTCCCCGCTGGTCTCGATCAGCCGCAACACGTAGCAGGGTATGTCCAAGCCCTGGGCCCGCTGGTGCTGCACGAAGGCGTACGGCTTCTCGACCGTCTCCGCGAGCTCCTTGCGCCACTGCTTAACGAGCTGCTTCCAGCCGGCGCCGGGGAACCACTCCGGCACGTAGCGAACTGATTGTGTCAGAAGGGCAGTTTCAGCGTTGCCGTTGTGTGAGATTGCCAAACTCACGAATGGGAAAGGTGTCAACCAGGTAAGAGCCGGGCGCGGCGTACTCGGCAAAGTCGTCCATCGCCTTCTGGATCGTGTCGATGAGCTTGTCCCGCTTGGTGGGGGTCTGCTCCGCGTTGTAGCCGTAGACGATCTTGAGGATCGTGCTGCCGGCTGCTCTGTAGTGCCCTCGGGTTTCAGTACTCTCCTCGCTAACATCACCTTTCACAGATCCGAGAACTAACCTCTTGATGTGGTCCTGCAGCTTCTCGGGGCTCTCGAGCAGATGCAACAGGAAGTGGGCGGCCTCGCCCTCCAGCAGCGTGTCGAACTGCGACGCCGCGGCGTTGGAGCCGATGATGCGGCCGAAGCCCTTGCGGCGGTGGCGCAGGATGTCGCCGTCCGGCATGAAGGCCGTGGTGTGCTTCCATCCGACGCTAAGTTAATCCGCAAGTTAGCCGGAAACCATTTCAATAAGGCGCCAAGAGGGCCGTCACGTACAGCTCACCGCCGAGGAAGGGCTGCGACCTCGACGAGTAGGTGGCCCGCTTGTCGAGGATGTCGACCGCGAGCTGGGCGTCGTTGATCAGGACGATGGTGATGCCCATGACCGTGATGGAGCTGAGGGGTCCTGGCCACGGAGGTCAGTCTTTCCCCCCATTTCAAACGTCTGATTGCGCTTCTCGCACACGTACCGTATTCATTTCCGAGCTTGAGCCAGTGCTCTGCTGGAAAAGCGTCGGGCGGGGGAAAATCCTTCACGTTCCCCACGACGGGGAGGCCCTTTGGCCCCGGCGGGAGCGGGAGCAGCCTCGCGTTCTTCCTCGCTTGGACGATTTTGTCGATGACGTAGACGAGGACGAGCACGGCTCCGAAGCCGAGAACGAGCGACGAGTCCTTCATCGTGTGTTGCGGGGGCGTCTGCCTCTGCAGACCGTGGGCGATGTAGAGGGAGGGAGGGGAAGTTGACGATGGAGGCTTGCAGAGGTTGGAGAACAGTATGAGCGGTTGGACGCTACGCCTTAATATCCCCTGATGCTCGGGAACGCCATTCCTGCGAGGGCCGGCAAGCCTCGGCTTCGCCAATCGCAAGGCCCGTTATTCCGCATTACGCTGTCACCCGTTACCCTCACAGGGTGGGGAAAAAAAGTATCCGCAAAAAAGTGCCCCTGTCAAGACGTTTTGGCGGTCAGGTAGGTTGGCCAAGCCCACGGAGTCCTGGACAACAGCGGAAAATGAAGAACCGGGCTACTGTTGGCGGCTGTTGGGTGCGTCTCTACAGTCTCTACACCACCCGCACCGGGGTGTTGCAATTGTCCGTACCCATGGGTTTGGGGGAGACAATATAGAGTTCTGACGTTGCCAAGAAAAAGGGCGTGTAGTTTGATCTATATCGTCAATTAGAGTTTCGGAGTAGTTAAAGATGATTAGTCAACAGGTGATCGGAACTACTTACTCTGTCAGATTGTGATGCGACGACGTCCTTCTACTGAACTTCTGAATCGCTGCAGTGTTCCCAGATAGGTCCCACTATTCAATCCACCAACATCAGAGCCTGCATGGCAAGTCAGTAACGAAATGCCGAGTAAACGCGAAGCAATTCGTCCCGGTGAATGCAGAATGCAAAAAAGAGCAGTCTGGGATTGTCACAAACCCCAGATATCAAAAGAATTCGACGTTGGCCTGATTCGAACAGACGCTCCCGAAGGAACAAGATTTCTAGTCTTGCGCATTAGACCACTCTGCCACAACGCCTGGATCCACTGACAACTTCGCCAAGTTGACGGAGTATAGTGCCAGGGTGCGACGTGGACCGATTCTCCTTCGAACTACTCCACGCCAACAAAGAGTTGTGGTGGCCGTGAAAACCTCGAGAGGTACTCCGAATCCAGACTGAAAGGTGAAAAAATCGGATGAGGGGTCCCCTCGCGTCCGTGACAAAGGCTAGAGCTCGTGGTGGGTGCGTGCTGGCTGTTTAAAGAGAGAAGCAGGAAAAGGTAAAGCTCCTTCTTGTGGAGACTGAAAACAACCTGCAAAACGCTGTCAATATCCCGCCCTGACGATCTTTCGAATAGCCTCATTTTCAGGGACTTGTGCTTAGCCACAAAGCTCTTTCTTTCAACCGTGTTTCTTTCAAGGCGGTATACATCGCGATGGAACGAAGACAACTTCAAAATGACTAGAATGATGGAGGCTTCGGCGCATTGCCGTGCCCTAATTTCCATCCACCTGAGAGCATTTCGCTTGACTGATTCCTCAGCTCGCGGCTTTCTACAGGATATTGCCGGAGATCGTGATCGTGACTCCTTGTTCTTGCTTCCCCAACTCGCATGGTTCCAAAAGCCATGCGCAGCCGGCGCGGCCAAGACCAACTGCCGAAGAATTCCACGAGCTGAGCTGAGAGCTGTCTCGAGGTTGCCATGCAAGTGCCATGCCGAAAAGCCCACGCATGGGAAACCCCCCCGCTCTCTTTCTCTCTCTTGCGTCTAGCTCCCACGCTCTTCTCACGAGGAGAGCCTTAGCCAAGACTTTTACCACACGACCAAAAAGCATGCCGTCGATAGTCGGCTGGCTTGTGACAAGAGCTTGGGAGGTTGAATTCTAGCGTCGAGGGAAATGCTCCCAGTGCCGAGACCCTCGGCCGAATTGGAGACGGAGCAGTTGTTCCCAAAAGTGTCGCTATTCCCCAACCGGCGGGCATCGCAAAGCTAGGTCGGGCATGGCATTTGCAAGAGAGAAAGCCATCGGCGAACAGAATTCAGCCCCAGCTCTTCTAAGGCTAGCTTGATGATCCCTTGTGCCCATGTCTCGAAATCATCGCACTTACCAGATTCCAATCTAAGATGAAAAGACTAGCTACCTACTGTTTCTAGTCCCAGCTGCCTGACCTTGGGTAAAAGTCTCCAAGGCATCAATCGTGAGACACGGCTACAGGTCGCGGGTGACCTCCAAATGCAGACGGTCGACGCCAGCCACACGCAAGAGAAGCTCTTCCGCGCTACACTAGGTAGGTAGCAAGGGAAGAGCTAAGGTAGACTAAACCTTAATCAATTAACTGCAAGATCACACTAGCGTTACTTCCTGCCTATCCTATCTGCGTTTGGGTCGTTGGAGACCGTTGAGATGGGAGTTTCCAGTAGGTACGGGGCAAAATATGCTATCTGGGCTAAATCGGTGGTGGGCTTTGAGACTAAGTATGCAAACGTGCAGGCCGGCAAGACATTCCGCACAACCACACAGCTAGGTTGGCCGTAGCTAGCCTACCATCGCTACGGGTCGCCTAGGTAGATCAGCTAGCGGCGTGATGAATGGATGCTATCGCAATCTTGGGTCAACGGAGATCAACAGATCTGCGTGTGTGAGATGCATGTGGTGGACAGAAAGAGCCGGCAGCTGATCTCGCCTTTTTTGACGCAGACGTTATTTTGATCTACTCGCGGCAGAATCTACGTGCTTGTGCGGGGAAGAAAAGACCAAAGTAAAAAGCGCTGGTTGTATAGAATCTACTTTGCGAAAGGTCTGAAGAAAAGCTGTGCTTCATGTAACCCCTTTACGCGCGGTAGAGAGAATACAGGCTGGCCTTTTGGGACTTCAAGACGAGAATGGGAGGGACTGATTGGAACTCAAAGTTCAAACTTGCATTAGATGGGAGTTGTGAAGTCAAAGTTGCCCTAAATCGTCGCTCGCTTTTGTAACCGAATACCAGGAAACAATAATCCAACGTGCCACCAAATAATTATTCAAGCAACCACCCCCGTAAACGCCAATCACACAACCCTCTCATTGAACCAAGTTGAACAGTACCCAAAACCCCACAAGAGCAAAACACAACGGGCCGCGGTGGATGCGCGGCACCTCGAAATTCCTGGACGAAGAACCCGCGAAGTGGACGAATCGCGGGGGACCATCGCTCGTAGAAGAAGGTGGCGGATTCACTTGCGCTCTCAACGTGGACTTGGGGTTGTTGGCGGTTATATCGGCGGTCGTGGGACTCGCATCAGTCGGCAGGCCTTGACCAAAGTTGCCGGCTTCAAGAGTCCTCGTAGGGCCGCCGCTGCCTGCAGATACCGCGGCACCTGGGCCGATCGTGGTTGTTTGGTTGGATCCGTCGTCTCCTCCTGATCCCCCAGGCACGTCTCCATCGGCGGAAGGCCCGCGGTCCGTACCGTCTGGTGATAGATCCGACGGCGCGGGGAATCCGGGTATCCAGCCCCCTGTGACGGAAGGACTGGAATCAGCTGGATCGTCGGATGTTCGATCTGGCTGAGAACCGGATAGTCCTGCTGGGTCGAATGACCCGTCTGCTGAAGGGCTGGGCTGAGCCGCCTGCCCGGACTGTCCGCTACCATCTACCGCAGAGTCGGGCAAGTCTGTCTGTCCAAGTGCTCCGTCGACGCTTGCTGATGGGCTTTGGATAGCTCCCTGGCCGGATGCTCCATCGAAATTTGCTGGAGGGCTGGGCTGAAGTGCTTGTCCTGGTGCCCCACCGGCATCTCCTGTCCCAGAATTCGAAGCACCAGCTGATTTCATGGGAGGCGATAAAGCAGGTTGATTTGCGTCCTTGAGCCACGGGCATCCGTCTTCTTGCGCTCTGTCGATCATGATCGTCTGAACAGGGGCCATCACAGTGTAAGTGACCGAAGGTACTGACGTAGCTCCGATGGGGCAGCCGTCTTCTCTGGGGCTGATACGAGGGGCTGCAAGTACCAGAGGCAGAAAAACGAGAATGAGGATCACATATGGAGTATTCATCTTTGCTGTGGTGAGGAGTGAAGTTGTCGAGGATAGGAAATCATAAGATCAGAAGATCGCATCATGAGAGTTTTGGAACCAAACAGTCTCCTTACCACCAGTGGGGGTATTATATTTCTTGGCTGCTAAAGCTTCCTCTCGAGATATTGAACGTCATTGTTTCGTTACGATTCTGGAGTCTCTTGATTGCACACCAAAGGCATTGGCCTCTTCGTAGTTATCTGCATGCGGGTTTAACCTCAAGCTCAGCACCCAAATCGGAGCTATCACCCCGGAGGTCCTCACAATACACAAACGTCACTCAAGACAGGTTCTCAACAATGGCAATGCCTCGGCACATAAGCTGAAGCTACTTGATACTGGCGAAAACGGACTTGACTGTTCAAGCCACGAGATGCCGATCTCTTTAGCGCCCGAGACATGGCTATCTATTCTCAGCAACTCGGAGCCAGCTCCTCAGCCGCCGGCATCCAGCTTCAACGTCCACAAGCTCTGTGCACTGATCACAGGTTTAAGCGAGAAATCGAGGGACCAATAGTTCTCTGCACAAATGTCTCACAAGTTTACCCCAATTCAAGCGCTGGGGGAAGGGCTCTCCGGACCCCCAACAAGCTTGAATGGGAGCAGCTTCACAAGAGCCAATGAGGGCGGTATTTCATCAGCCGACGCTAGGCTTTTGTGTCTCGGGCCGGGTAGCCACTGACTCCTTGGTCGCCGACCTGCCTCGGCATACGTGATCGTCGTGAAGCCTCTTCACAGTTGGCTGCAGAGTTGAAACCATCATGTCCCAGGAACCAGGTGTTCGGAGCTCTCCGCATGACTGATCGCCTCAAAGCTGTCTATGAACCCCACGACGTGAAAGAGGAAGACGATGGTGTAGATCGTTGAATCTCCAAACCACAGCTTCTTAAACTTATTGAACCCAATCTTTCCTGACCCGCAAGCTGTCCTAACTTCCCCATGATCTCATGTATTCCTTCGCATCATACAGTCACCCACACACAACCGACTTGGCGTAAATACATCGACAGCGAAGATACGGGTTGCCCGCGACGCCATTACGTGAAGTCAAGATGCAGACTTTACACCACAGCAGGTGTGGCGGGCAGAAAATAACTGAAGCCGTCGCTGGAAAACGCACTTCAGCTGCGATCCAACCGTGCCTCGAGCTCAGCTTCCGAACGATTTGGCTTGGACCGGCTTTTAGCTCCCCGTCCCGGTAGCGCAAAAAAGTCGGAAATCCGGTTTCGGTCAAAGGATTGCAGATCGCGATCTCGTTTTGGGTGCTTCTTTTCGACCGTTGCTGATTTGCGCTCTTCGCCGTTTGCGTACCGCGGCGATCGGGTCGAGAACCCAGGCCAACTGAGACAGCTTCCAGAGGGATCCCTTCAGGAGACACTGCGCCCTGAATGTTTTGTTGCACTTTAATCAGATTGGGGGTTCTTTCTTGGCATGACCTACGAGCTGGACCACCCCGCAGGATGTCATCGCCCATAACCAAGGGTCTTGCCTCATAATTCGACGATAATATTCTGCACCTTTTTTGACATCTTGTCGCATGACCCGTATTTCTTGTACCTACTTGCCAACACCAGCGGCACAAGACAATGTCATATTTGCAAAGCATTCCATATTGCAGCCTTCTTGGCGTGCTCTTGTTTCTGCCATGGCTTCGCCTGGCAAGCGCCGAGTGCGTGTATCCCAACGAGCAGGGGATTGTCACGCAACACGTTGTGATCGTCGACCAGATTCCAGTCCGTCTCAGTGCCGCTCTCTGCTCAAATACCACGCTCACAGTCGCCGGGACGACTGTGCCGGTGACGAATGCCCCGACAACTCTGCTCTCGGAGTTCATCGTCGAGACCACATATACTTCAACCTTGTAAGCAGATTGCGCAAGGGGTTCAACACTAAACTCTCAGAGTCTTTCCAAAGTGTGTCATATCGTCGAACTAACCCCGAGGTGAACAGAAGCTTGAATGCCATATTTGACGGACCGTTCACAACCATCACTCGAGGAGTGTCGCAAGGCTCTGCTGCTTCGACAATCACCCTTGCTCCTCAAGATGGTTCCGGCGTAGGAACCAAGATCATGTTTGAGCCGTTCCCATCCGACTGGCAAGGACCGTTCGGCCCATCTCAGGCGGGAATCACAGACCCTTCGAGATTTCAAACAGCCTCGCCTCCCTCAGGACCTGCTGGTCTCACCGCTCTGCCTGGACGGTTCATTGTCATCCCCGCGCCATGGACTGGCGTTGAGACTTCAACCATAATACTCGGCCCTCAACGGGCAGGCGAGCCTGGTACCCAGATCATCTTGACGCCCACATCCGGCGGCTCTGGTCTCTTCACAGGACCGTTGACCGGCGCTACGATGCCATGGACTGGGACAGCGCCAGCCACAATCACTCTGCCACCCGGGGGTACTGATACTGTCGGAACCCAGCTGATCCTGACGCCCACAGACGGTTCTGCCCTGGCGGACGTACCTCTCCCAGTGTCCTTGACGACCATGACAGGTATTTGGACCGGAACGGTTTCGTCAACCGTAGACTTGCCACCGTCCGGCGGTGATTCAATCGGAACCCGGATAATTCTCAGGCCAACCGCCTCAGGAGACGAAAGGTTTCTTGCGCCTTCTCCTGGTCTCTTCTTCCAAATTACGGCCACTTGGACCGGAACTGCACCGACCACCCTGACGATCCCGCCGGCCGGAACGGGCGATGTTGGGACTCAGCTGATCCTCAACCCGGCTACAAATCCAGCATCCGCCACTGGTGGAAACAACGACGGTCCTCTCGACGCCGTTGCCCGGCCCTTTACCACTGTCACAGTCATCACAACTGGCACGGAGACGATCACTATGACTCTGACGCCTTCGGGCACCGGTGGTGTTGGTACTGAGATCGTGTTCGCCCCATTGATACCCACCTCTCCCGCCGCATCGCCTTTCACCGGCCCATTCACCACCATCTCCGCACCAGGCAGTGGTAGTCCCGTCACGACAGTCACTTTACCCCCTGCTGGTGATGATCTCACTGGTACACAAATCATCTTTTTCGAGTTTGGTCTGACGTCCGCTGGCGAGGGATCTTTCACCGGGCCCTTCACCACCGTCACCGCACCCGGAACCGGCACGGCGCCAGCGACGGTCGACATCCCGCCAGCCGGTACCGATGGAACCGGCACTCGGGTTGTACTTGCCCCGACGGTGCGGCCGAGGCCACAGAATAGGCTGTTCATCGCAGTCACGACGACGACGACTGTCTTTGGCACGGTTGTCACGACCGTGACTATTCCTCCTGCCGAGACTGACGGGACAGCCACGCTCGTCGTCTTCGACACGATAACGATTACCACGTCGATTGATGGAGATCCACCGGTGCCGCCAAACACCGGGTCGGGTCCCTCTACCACGGGTCCGGGTCCGACGGGCCCTGTCAACCCTGCGGAAATCGTTGACCCGCCAAGCTCCGCAACAAGCAGCGGTACCGGCTCAGGAGTGATCCCTACAGGGTCTTCAGGCGGGCCAGGGTTGACGGGTACGACCGCCACTCCATCTCCGGATCCAGCACAGCTACTGGGAACCAGCAGTTCCAGTGGTCTTGTTTCCTCGTCCACCGCTCCTTCAACCGGAACGTCGGGAGATCCGAACGAAGCGAGCATAATTGTCCCACCTGCCAGTATCACCTCATCAAATGGTCAATCGACCACATCTCAATTGCAACCCAACGGCGGTAGTACCGTCCCCGTCCCTCCCACTGATGGCCCGGTGTCAAGCTCTTCGTCAAGTCCCTCTGACGATCCGAACAATGCCTCTTTACTCACGCTCAGTTCTAGCATCTCTTCCACGTCCTTTTCAGAGGGGCTCCCTGACTCTTTACTAACCCCCAGTTCCCGTGTCTCTTCCACGTCAATCTCAGATGGTTTCCCTGCCTCTTTACTAACTTCAAGCTCTGGAATTCCCTCCGCGTCAAATCCCGAGGATCCTTCAGCTTCCTTACTCACATCCAGCTCAAGTGTCCCATCCGCATCAACCTCTGGGGATTTCCCAGCCTCTTTACTCACTTCTAGCTCCACTGTTCCCTCCACATCAATCCCGGATGGTTTCTCTGCTCTTTCACCCCCTTCCAGGTCTAGCATCCCCCCCACGTCAACCCCAGGGGACTTCCCAGCCTCGTTGATCTCGACCTCAAGTAGTAATGGCGATGCCTCCACCGTCATCTCCACAATCTCGTCGGCAATCACCCAGAGCTCAAACACCCCAGTCACCTCTACGACTCCTCCAGCGACGGGCGCGGATAGTTCCACGACACTTTCAACCTCTGCCGCAAGTGGTGACCCATTTCCAGATACCCTGCGATCTCAAAGTAGCAGTGGGACTGCGAGCTCAAGCACAACATCCAGCGCGATCCTTGACTCGACCGGCCCCTCACCATCAATATCATCATCCGCGACTAACCCAACTTCGTCCCCCAGCATATTTCCAGATTCCATCATCTCCACGTCCACGATCTCCCAATCCGGGTCATCCACGACATTTGCTCCCTTCTCGTCAGAGACTCTGCTGTCAAGCACTAGTCTGTCAAGTACTAGTGTATTTCCCAACTCGATTATCTCGACATCCACAGAGGCCACAGACTCTACGACATCGGGTTTCACCTCGTCAGAGACTTCTGCATCAACTACTAGCGTCTTCCCTAACTCAATTGCCTCAACATTAACGACTTCCACAGAGTCTACATTCTCCGCATTTTCGTCTCCGGCGACTTCGGCGTCAAGTACTGAAGAATTCCCCAATTCTATCTTGACATCGACAGCGACAACTTCCACAGACGAATCCACAACATTGGCTGTTACATCTGCGGGGAGTTCAACTTCAACAACTAGTGTATTCCCCAACTCTATTATCTCAACATCAACGACCTTCACAGAGTCCACAGTCTCTGTGTCTTCGCCTTCGTCTTCGACTGTTTCGGCGTCAAGTACCGACGAATTCCCCAACTCCCTCTTGTCAACAACGACAACTTCGGCAGAACAGTCTTCAACTTCAGTTGTTCCGTCTTTGAGCAGTTCAGCGTCGACAACTAGTGTATTTCCCAACTCTATCATCTCATCATCAACAGCGTCCGGAGACTCCACAACCTCAGTCTCGTCCTCGTCGTCGTCGGAGACTTCGCCGTCAAGCACTGGTGTATTTCCCGACTCCCTTGCATCGACATCAACGACCACCACAGATGCGCCCACAACGTCACCGTTCTCATCTACAGGCACTTCCGCGTCAAGCACCAGCGTATTCCCCAACTCGCTTTCTTCGACGTCTACGGGCCCCTCGCCAGATTCTACGGCTTCCGGGTCATCATCCACAGAAACCTCTGCGTCAACATCCACTGGCTCTGTTGATCCCACATCTACAGCCTCCTCAGCTAGGTCCTCTTCAACATCGGCGACCTCATCCTTAGAATCGACAACGAGTGTCTTCCCCAACTCCGTCATTTCCACATCCACAGTTTCCTCGACTGTTTCCTCCACTGGGTCTTTGTCGACACCGGCAGCCTCATCCTCAGAATCGACAACCAGTGTCTTCCCCGACTCCTTTGTCTCCACATCCACAGGTTCTTCAACCGGGTTGTCATCAACGCCTGTAACCTCATCTTCAGAATCGACAACTAGTGTCTTCCCCAGTTCCCTTATCTCCACATCCACAGTTTCTTCTACTGGGTCCTCGTCCACCCCGATAACCTCATCTTCGGAATCTTCAACTAGTGTCTTCCCCAACTCTCTTCTCTCTACGTCTACCCTTTCTTCAACGGCAGCCGATTCGACCAGCACCACAATCAATTCGGCTTCCCAAACAAGCTCATCACCTGCAAGCACGTTGCCCACTGATCCGCCGATCCCCGAACCAACCTCCACAAGTCTCTCATCTACTACGGCGACTGTCTCCTCTACCCCATCGACGAGCCAGACCACTGGAACGGAAACCCCGACTTTTCCCTCGTCTTCCACGGGCACCGATACCGTCGGGTCTTCAACTGCTACAGAATCCACGCTTACAACGGGGGATAGCAGCACTGGCAGCACTGGCAGCACTACCGCCACTTCTTCAGTTCCCACACCTCCGGCCAGCGCCACCAGCGGGTCATCTATCTCGTCGGAATCCTCGACAGATAGTTCATCGGACTCGGTTGCTAGCTCATCCACAACACAGGCCACACTTTCCACTACCAGCTCGCTTTCGGAAAGTCAATCAGCCAGCTCTTCCACACAGACTGGTACAGGCTCCTCTTCTGGGACTGTGTCGGACAGCTCATCCTCAGTGCCCAGCACCCCGTCTACTAGCTCAAACTCGGCATCCATCACCAGCTCACCCCCGCCGCCCCCGCCACCTTTTCCCACTTCGACTGTGATAAGTTCCTCGACCATAACTTCGTCGGCAACCTCAACCGCTGGGCCTGCTTCCTCGCTGGAGAGCTCATCCTCGTTGTCCAGTGCGACTGGGTCTTCCGAAAGCTCAACCCAGAGCTCCCCCACCGTGCCTCCCACTACATCGTCGGTAACTACGGCTACAAGTTCAATCACTGGTTCTTCTTCCGCGCTTCTGTCAACGAGTTCTTCTACCACGGAAATCAACCCATCTTCTTCGGCCTCAGGAACAAGCTCTTCTGCTTCGTCCATCGGGTCGTCTTCAGCCAGCTCTTCAGCCAGCGCTTCAGCCAGTTCTTCAGACAGCTCTTCGTCAGTCAGTTCTTCAGACAGCCCTCCGCCAGCTAGCTCTACTTCAGTTAGCTCGACTTCAGCCAGCTCGTCTCCGTCTAGCTTGTCCTCGGCTACATCTTCCTCGGACATATCTTCTTCAACCACCTTGTCTAGTTCAGCTACAAGTCCATCGTCCGAAAGCTCGACAGAAACTACAAGGGCATCTTCAGACAGCTCATCAGGAAGTCCAAGCTCAGCTTCAAGCTCATCGTCACCTGTGTCCTCGATCACCTCATCAGGCACTATCATAGACACATCATCTGAGACTTCAACATCACCTTCGACTACAACAGCTGCCAGCTCTTCCGACATCGAGATCACAAGCTCGGGTTCAAGCTCGTCGACACAGCCCCTTAGCTCGTCCATAACTTCGTCAGGCATCTCATCTGATACCCTTTCTGGAACTTCCTCTGGCTCTAGCATATCGTCAAGCACCCCATCTGCCACCTCATCTGCTACCTCATCTAACACTTTGTCTGGCACTTCCTCCAGAATCCCTAGCACGTCATCAACTCAGCCCAATGCTCCATCGGAGAGTACGCTATCAAGCTCATCCACAGATCCGACAAGCTCTCCAGAAAGTGCAAGCACCAGCTCCTCGACGGTGATCTCTACTTCTTCCCAACCAGTTACCGATATCACGTCCACGCCATCCATCAGCTCCTCCAGCAGCTTAGCGTCAGACTCATCCACGGAAACAAGGAGTAGCTCTTCCGGAACAACAACGGAAAGCCCGCCTTTACCACCCTTCAGCACTTCAACTTCATCATCAGAAACTCCTTCGGGACTTTCGAGTACCGCGTCGTCTGCTTCTCCTCAGGGTAGCTCTACTATGACCGTGACCTCCTCGACCGCCACTGAAAGCAACCCCACTTCTTCGGGATCTAGCTCCTCGGCCACCTCTTTTTCCACCCAAGAAAGCAGCTTCACTTCTTCACAGTCGAGTTCTGTCTCAGTATCGAGCTCTTCGTTGTCAAGTTCCATCTCGCCGTCGAGCTCCCCACCGTCTACTTCTCCGCCATCGACTTCACCGTCGTCGACCTCTTCGTTACCGTCCTCTTCGTTATCGAGCTCCCCGGCCTCAAGCTCTCTGCCGCCTAGCCCCACGCTGTCGAGTTCTTCATCGTCGGGTTCTTCATTCTCGAGTTCCCCAGTGTCGAGCTTTTCAGCATCGAGTTCTTCGGTGTCGAGTTCTTTGGTGTCGAGTTCTTCGGTACCCCCCACCTCCGATACCCAAGACACGAGCAGCTTCTCCTCTTTCAGTACGGAAACGTCTTCAGCTGTTGCATCCTCTTCAACCTCCCCCCCTTCTTCGACGTTATCTCCGTTCTCAACTCCTTCTGCTTCCTCGACAAGTTCCCCTTCCGCAAGTAGCTCTTCCACGCTCAACGGCTCTTCCACTGCTCAGCCAACCAGTTCCTCAACGCCTCTTCCACCCAGCTCCTCTTCGGTATCCCCATCTTCTGTCACCACAAATACCGTCTCATCCAGTTCCTTGGAACCCAGTACGTCCTCCACAATCTCCCAGTCAAACAGCCAAGAGACCAGCACTTCCGCCACCGAAGAATCGAATGCCTCTACCAGCGATACTACCAGTTCTTCTAGTTCATCGCCGGCGTCGCTTTCTTCAACGGCGGCCGGTACTTCCTCGCAGCAAAGCAGTTCCTCCGTTTCGTTGACATCATTGATACCAAGATCGACGCCAATCACACCAACAACTACCATCATCCGACCTTCATCATCATTCACCGGTTGCGTAATAACTACCACGCCCACATCCACCCCACAGTGCGCTGTTACCCTTCCTGGAAGATGCGCCTTACTTCCCCAAACCAATGATCTACTCTCTCTGGTCGACGTCACAGCGGCGTGTCTCCTGGATCTCGGTCCCTTGAGCGCGCTACCCATCGCCACTTGCCTGGTAGTCAATCTCGATGTCATCCTCAACCCACGGGGCCAACCGATGGCGGACTGTCTCCTTCGCACGCTCGCGGCCTCTTGTCCAGGATCACTACCTCAGCCCTGCCTCGATCTCCAGACCAGCAACGGCCTCCAATTGCTCCTCGACCTGCCTATATGCGCCACCGCTCTCGGACCGTACAGTGCAGGCGCAGCCGCAATCTGTCTTGCGTTGAACTCCATTACGGATCTCACGACGGGAATAGAGATCTTCGGCTGTCTTCAGAACTCCTTCGGCCTCGGTCCTCGGACCGTCACGGTCACTGACCCGGCACTCTGTCCCACTCCGACACCGGCACCTCCCAATTGCGTCGTGCCCTCGCTGCCGGATGCTTGCCTGGGCCTATCCACCGTCAACGGTTTAGATATCCTCGTCAGCCTTCCTGCCTGTACTGCGGCGCTTGGAGTCGTTGCTACCTCCGTTGCTGACGTCGCGAGCTGTTTGGTAACCGGGCTCGTCGGAGTCCTCACTCAAGGACAGTCGATCGTCACCTGTCTGAGTCGCGCCCTGGGCACCGATTGCATAACAACCCTGCCGCAGACATGTCTACAACTAGGCGTGGCCAACGATGCAGCCAACGTTTCTCTCTGCCTTAGAGCGTTGGGACCTTTTGCACTGGGTGCTCCCTCAGCATGTTTCTCCTCGGGTATCACCGATGGAAACCAAATTATACAGTGCTTGAATTTGGCCCTGTTTGGGTGAGGAGGCCTTGCGATAGTTGGGAAACAAAGTCGGGAGATCGTAATTCAGATCTCTGCATTGTCCTCAAGAAAGGTTTCGCGGTTGCTTTGAAGCATATGTTGTACATAAGATCAGTTCACTTTCTGCACCTCTGAAGATTCTATATCACTGTTTTAACTAAGACGAATACCGTCATGCTGCTATTACTTCAAGCATTTGGAATCAGACCTCAGTGCCTTCGAGCCTCAACAGAGCGCATCAGGCCGGGAGAGAGTCACGCTTATTTGCGGCAAAGACGATCCGTCTGAAGAGTAAGCCAGTCCTCCTGGCGAGCAATGTACCAGTCCTCGCTACCAACGGCAGTGGGCGCATAAAAGACGCCCCAGGGGTCAATCTTCTTCTTGAGCTCGTACAGTCGGGGGTAGTTGGAGCCAAAGAAAGCCTGGCCGAAGTCGGGCTCCATGACGTCGCCCTCATTTCCGTAGCCGCCGCCGCCGGGTGTGATCTGGCGGAGGCGCTTCATCCAGCTGTGAGTTATGCGGACGTTGGTCTCCTTGATCTCCTCGGCGGACGCCGTTGACGTCCAGCCGCCGCCGATGATGGCGAACATGAGGGCGTCGCGCCAGGCCGGGTTGGCAGCGCTGTCGGTTGTGTCTTCGGGGGCCGGAGCGTTGATGTTGTAATG
This sequence comes from Colletotrichum magnum, assembly GCA_022457145.1. Lineage (NCBI taxonomy): Eukaryota > Fungi > Ascomycota > Sordariomycetes > Glomerellales > Glomerellaceae > Colletotrichum > Colletotrichum magnum. Next base: position 22,512 of record JAJHHK010000440.1, read on the forward strand.
GATCAGGGCGGAATCTTCCTCGACGATGCTGCGAAGGGCGGCAACAGTCTCGTCGAGGAGCCCTGAGGCCTCCCAGTTGCGCGCAGGAATGAGGCGGGACGCGGTGCGGAACAGGGGGTTGCCGACGTTCTCCATGGGGAAGTACTTCTTCCAGGTGTCGTAGAAGTCGTGGCTCTCAAAGAACTCTGGCTCTACGGGGAACCCGATAGCAGCCCAGTCTTCGAGAAGGGGGGCTACCATATCCTTGAACTCTTCGAGGGCCATGTCGGGAACGAGCCAAGGGCGCATGTTCCAGCGGTGCCCACCGTTGCCGGGGAAGAGTTTTGAGTAGCCGTAACTCTTCTTGGCGGAGTATTCGGGGAAGCGGCGCCAGTAGGCCTCCATGGCGTCGAAGAGGATTTCGGAGGAGACGTTGGCCTCGGTCGTGTTGAAGTTCCAGGTCAGGCCGGAAAACCTAGTCTTCGGGTAGACGCGGACTGTCATGGAAGTGACGACGCCCCAGGTAGCACCGCCGCCTCCACGGACGGCCCAGAAGATGTCCTTGTTATCTTTGTCGTTAGCGGTGATATGACGGCCGTCAGGGGTGACGATGTCGACTTCTAGGACGTGGTCCGATCCCAAACCAGCGATGGGGCTTATGGGAGAATGACCGCCGCCTGCCAGGTAGCCACCGGTAACACCAACTGTCTGTTCGAAAGTTAGCGGGCAACGTTTTTTTCAAGGAAAGACTGTCTACTTACACGGCACTCGCCTCCGACGGCAGTGTATCCCTCCTTGTCAGCGGCCTCATAGAGCTCGAATACCTGAATGCCAGCTCCGAGCTTGAAAGCCGGGCCCTTGTAGCCTCCAGCAGACTCGTATTCCTTGATGGACTTTAGTCCTTTCAGATTGTGAGTCCAGATTGACAGGGCACCGGCACCGGTGCTCTTGCCAAGGAAGTCGTGGCCGGTGTTGTGGACGACAAGGCGCAGGTTCAAGTTGCGAGCGAAGTTGACAGCAAGCTGGATCTGAGCAACGTTGGTAACCTTGAGGGAGTAGGAGGGGAAACCTCCGATGCCGCAGGTGCCGTTGTTGGCGGCGTTCTGGGGCTGGCAGGTCGCGCCCTGGTAGAGAGGTGACATGACCGAGGTAGGGTCGTCATCGCTAGCCGCAGTTAGTCGGAGACTTCACTTCAGTCATTTAGCTATGAGGACTCTTACTGAGTATCGGAGTTGTTCCAGCTGTCTAGGATAAACTGGCACTTCTCGGCGTCGTAGTGCTCGCCAGTATAGCAGGCAGCTCCAATGGGAACGGGCTTGGTCAGGGCACCGCCGGTCAAAAGGTTGAAGACCTTCCAGACGAGCTCATTAGGGTGTTGAAGGTCACCAGGAAAGGTCTTGCACTTGTTGTTAGGAAAGGCACGCTTCTGAGCCCCCTCGATGTCGGCGAAGGCAAAAAGCGAGATATTGCTGAGTTCGAGCTGGGTGAGGTTGGCCAGCACGGAGTCGGTCAACTGGAGATTCTGCTCCGGGATATCGGCCCCGGAAAACTCCTCGGCGGCCGGAGCAACCGTGAGCTCGGTAGCCTCTGAGAGCGATGTAAGCCGAATAACTTTCTGAGGGGTTTTCAACGTGATTACCGATTGTTTGGCCATCGACGACGATGCTCTGTGCACCCACTAGGTTGGGTAGCGGCATAGCCGCCGCCAGCAGAAGGGCTCGTCCGACGCAAGGCATCTCGACGAGATGGGGAGAGCGGCTGCGAGGGTGAGATCCTGTCGGCTGAGGCACGAGAAAGATGAGGAGGGAGAGGGCAGAGAAGAATAAGAGCCCTCGGCGATCGGCGCGCTCATCGCAGCCGGATATATGCATGTACACATGCATGTAGAGATCACCACCACGACCACCACTGCATAACGCGGCGGCCGACTCTCATCTCCATTCAGGTGGCTATTCGTAAGCCATTGGACATCGGTCGCATCATCTCTCCCGTCGACGCGGGCTCCCGTTATCCCCACGAGAGAATATGGAGTTCACGTTGGCTTCGAAATGCAGTTGATGTCCGCGTCAGTGTCAAAAGAGGACCTCATACGCAGGAGCATCATCGATAAGAATACCACTTTCAAGACAGAAATAGGAATCTCGCCCTGGGGTGAGCATCCCCTCTTTACTGCGGGGAGGGGAACAGTGGAAGGACTTCGCTATCGTCTTGCAGGGGTCCTTTCTAAGAGATCTTGGTAAGACAGGGTTAAAGAGTGGGATTTGGGAGGCGCTGTATACGGAGCACCCCGGTTTCGTATCCGGAGGACCTCTAGCCGCATTTAGAAGAGGCGCCCCACGGTAAATAGAGCTATAGTACTTTAGCCCTATTAGCCACTGAAATTACACAACGGATCTACTTAATAAGTAATATAACAAATATATTAATATAATTAATTAATACAGTCCTAGCTAACTATAGTAATACTTATACTATTAACTCTACTAATTCTATTAAGTATAATATTACTATTAATTAAAAAGAAATAACTTTAACTATAAAGATATAAATTAAAGCTATATTAGTAGTAAGTAGTGTGGCTGTTATTACTATAGTAGAGACTAAGTAAAAGTAAAATATTAAGAAATGTTACAGCTAGCCTTTTAATAGTAAGGTTTGTATTAATAGAAGTTAAGGTTTGACGCTAGGAGTAGTACTATATAGTACTAATGGAATCCTAAGGGTTTAAGGTACTTAGGTGATTAGTTTAAGTGTTTAATAAAAGGGTTATAGTATTTATTACTAAAGAACTAAAAGTATTTAAAGATTAATATAAAGTTAATAGTTAAAGAACTATAAAAAGAAGAACTTAAAGGTACTTAAGTTTTATTTATATTTTAGTTAAGTTAATAGAGTAGAATATATACTAAAGTCTTATTAAGCTACTAATAAGTATTAATATCTTCTTTTTTAAGTAGCTACTTTAAGTTACTTAACTTTTATTAATTAACGATATTATAGTAATAAAGTAGACCCTACTATATTATAAAAAACCTACTATAGGGTAGGAGATACTTATAGGGATCCTTATAGCCTATAAACCTCTTTATAGCTTTATATTAATTAAAGATAAGGTTAAGAGCTTCATAAGAAATAGCCTAAACTAGCGCTAAAGTTATTAGGGTCTCTTTATACTACTTTTTATAGTGGTATTTTTTGTTATTAACTTATTACTAAAATTAAACTACTTTATTAGTTACTATTTTAAAAATAGTATTATAGAGGCTATAGAAATTAGAGAGGTAGTTATATAAGTAGGTCTTAAACTCTATATAAGTTAACTCTATATAAAAGGTCGTATAGAGTTTATAATTATATAGCTTTTATATAGTAAATTTAGTAAACTAAGGATAAAAAAAAAGTAGGTCTTTTTAAAGTAATTAATAAGTACCTCTTAAGTAAGTAAAAAAGTATACTTAAGGCCCTTTTATTACTTCTAAAAAAAGTTGTAAGTTATAGTATAAACGTAGCGCTTTTATACTTATAGAATACTATTAAGCAAAATCTCAATATTGTTATTAGCTATTAAAGTTAATAAAATATATAGATTTAGGGCTATAAATAGGGGGTTAGTAGGTAGATTAGTTAGGGGGAAGTTAGTTAAAAGTATAAGGGCTATAGTAACGAGGCTAGCTTTCAAATCTTTTTTATTATTAAAAATAATAATAAGGCCCTTATTATTAGTACCTAAATTTTCTAAATTTACCCTACTATAAAATTTTTTAAATAAATTAAAGTATTAGAATTAACTAAATTATACCTTTTTCCAGCCCTAGGCTAAGGCTAATTTTTAGCCTAAAAGCCTTCTTCGCCCTTAATAACTCCTATCTACTTATTTTTAATATATAATACTACGTTTTTTAATATATACTATTAATAAACTTACTACTATATACTAGGTAATATAACCCTTACTACTTTTTTTAATATAGTATTAAAATCTATTAATATAGTCTTTAGTAGTAGAATACTTTTAGTAAAAAGTATAGTCCTTAGCTATTTAAGTACCTATTAATATACAATAGTACTCTTACTTAAGACTAAGTAAAATACAGTATTAAACGTAGTATAAACTAAAGTTATACTATTTATTTTAAATAATAGTATATTAAACCAATTTACTTATTAATTACTATATAAGTATATTTTCTCTATACATTTTATAAACTTAACTAACTTTATACGTTATATCTATTAGGAAAATCTCTAGATTTTGCCTTTACTACTTAAAATAGCTTTTAAACGTTTAAAATACTATATTAATCCTACTTATTACTATATTATAGTATATACTTAGATACTTAATATTAGGGTTTAACTATAGCTCTTAAAGGAATATTTAAGTGCTTAATTAAGGCCTATACTTCTCCCGCTGCAACTTTTTTTACGCGTTATATACGTCTAAGTTACGTATAAGTATACTAGTTTTATATTTAATTTATATAGTAATATCTTAAGCCATTAGCTTACTCAATTTAAAAAACTCTTTAACTTTTTAAAGGATAAGGGTATTACTATTAACCTCCCACTAACTAATTAATTAAATAGCTTAACTAGCTATTAGTAACTTAAGTACTAAAAGAGGGTAGTTATATAAATATTTATTAATAGTAACGATTTATACCTCTCTATAGTAGTAAAGTATTACTAACTATAAGTAGCCCGTTTTTATAGTTTTTATTAATTAAACCGTTCTAGTTAATAGCTTAACTATACTACTACAGTTATAAATAATATATTAATAAAGTATTTTACCTATACCTACTACTATCTTTAACTGTCCTTTTATTATACTATATTTATAGGTCTTTTAGTAGTTATAAAGCTTTGTAAAAATACCTTTAATAGTAGTAGCTTTAAAGTTTATAATAGTAGATATAATAGTACTAAAAAAAGACGTAATTTAAGTAGAAAAATCGATAAATTAATAGTATTACAACCCGTTAGTTATAAACAATAGTAGACTCTACTTATAGGGGATTAGTAGTTA